>JANIPM010405461.1:0-13243 GCA_027478405.1 Erythroxylum cassinoides | reverse complement strand
TTGGTTTTGCTAGGGGACTGATAGACCTGTCTATTCTATTTTGGATGACTGTAACAAATTAATGTTTTGAGTTTTAATTACGTAGTGATTTCTGCTATTGTGAGTTTTGTGTTGCGATGTCATGCAGGTTTTAGTGTGATGTCTCGCGTAGTGCACCCTTATCGTGGGTTATGCGTCGAAGTGTACCTACGGGTATCCCGATTCATACCCTACGGTGAGGGGGCGCTACAATATGGCATGTCATGTGTGTAACCATCAAACTCATTTAATAAGGCTACGATGTAAAATATGTTATCTGAGACATCGTTGTTACTCAAAACATAGGCATAGATGGAAAAAGAAGTTAACTATTTAATGGAAAAGTAGAACATAGGGAAGCTCCTTTGCATTTATCAGATGATGATGTGCTTGATCAACTATCACATTTGCAAGAGTTTACACTTGACAAACATTAAAGTAATAAAAAGTGAAAGAGAATTTTTCTTGATCTTAATTGGAATAAAAAAAAGCATATTTTTTAATTTATCATATTGGAAGGATTAGTTATTGAGTCATAATGTTGATGTCATACATATTGAAAAAAAACATTTATGAGAATATTTTAGGTACTTTGATAGGAATTGATGGGAAATCGAAAGACATAGTTAAGACTATATTAGACTTGGAAGATATGATTATAAGAAAAGATTTGCATTTGAAAAGGAGAGATGATGGGTCATAGATGATTCCACGTATATGCTACAATATGTAAAAAAAAGAAACAAAATTTTTGTCAGTTTCTTAAGTCAATTAAGTTTCCTGATGATATGCATCTAATATAGCTTGTTGTGTCAATGCTAAGAAGGAAAACTTTATAATTCAAAAAGCCATTATTGTCATGTACTTCTACAAAAATTTCTTCTTTTTCGAATACGTGGTTGTTTACTGAAGGATGTGCCTATAACTTTGGCATAATTTGGTAATTTTTTTAAGCAATTATGTTGCAAGACGTAAAAACCAGAAGAATTTGAAAAGTTGAAAAAAGACATAGTTTTGATTCTTTGTAAGCTTGAACTAGTTTTCCCATCATCATTTTTCTGATGTTATGGTGCATTTGGCAATTCACTTACCATATGAAGCACAACTTTGTTGACCAATTCAATTTCAACAGATGTTCTTGGTTAAAAGGTATTTTATATTCACTTCTACATTTTTGTCTTCAGTTATTAGTTACTAACAAATGCTAACGTTTTATATCTTGCTTAAGTTTTTAAGCTCTCTCAAGTGCTACATGCGTAATAGAGCTCATCTTAAAGACTATTGAAGAGGTTTATGTATTGAATGAATGCTTGACATTTTGTTCTGTGTATTTAAATTAGGTGGAGACAAGATTTAATAGAAAAGAATGTAACTTTAATTTTGATCGAGATAGTGGCTTGTTAGTTTTTCCTAAAAAGTAAGGCCATTTGGAACAGGAAAATATATGGAGCTAACTACATACAAACTTGAAATTAGCCATTGGTATATTTTGAACAATTATGAAGAAGTGGATTTATATAAAGTATGCATATTACTTCTTATTCATTATTTCATATTTAAATTTAGCATTCAACTTGTATTTTTTGACATCAATTTACTTTTTTAAATGGAGAGCACAAAGATGAGATTAGAAGCAAAGGTGATGTTAATCTTGAAGAAAGACATAAACTTCCCATCATGGTTTAAGGCTCGAGTAAGTTATCCATGTAATAGTATGAACAAATGAAAATTGTAGGTGAGATTATATTATTAGCTTTTAATTATTTTTTGTACAAATTGTACTATATCATTACTGTAAATTGTAAGAAGCAATAACAACATTATATGCTTTGGCATATCAGACTCATTGTGTGGAAAAAATATACTAGTTGTACTAGTTGTATTGTTAATGGAGTTAGATTTTATAGATCGTGACAATCAACTTAGAAGCCAATATTGTGGGATTGTTGTTTAGAGACACATAAGAATGATTTTATTGATTTTTATGATGTTATCTCTTAAACAATAGAGTTGCAATACATCAAGGATCAAAAATATTGTTCTATTTAAGTGCAAATGATTTAATATTGGTGACAAAGAGATTAACATAAAAGTAAATGACAATATTACTAGCATTAATGCTAGTAACATACGTTATGAAAATGAACCATTTGTGCTTATAAGTTCAGTGATGCAAGTATTCTACCTCAATGACATTGTATTGGGTAGAAATTAAAAAGTTGTTCAAAAGTTTCAACACCAAAATCTTTTTAATTTTTGTGATATGGAAAATGGTCCAATAGGTAAAGATGGCGATGAAGTATATTAAGAGATTGAATCATAACTAAATAATGTAAGCTATCAAAATAGAAGCTAAGGATATATCATCATTCTACATGAGAGACATTGATCCCAATATACTGTAAGCAAATGAAGTACAAGAAAATCTTATCGTAGAAAGAGATGAAGACTATATTAAGGATGAATTATATGACAATGATGATAATTTGGCTGAATATAATAGTAATGAAGAGTCGAATCATAATGCAATTAATGATGATGGTTTTGAAGATCTTGATTATGATGATTGAAGGTATCATAAAAGCGCTCTTTCTATTGTCTTATTATAATGTCAGTAACATTTATGTTGTTAATGTGATTATTGTTGATGATTGAATGTATGTTGATTATGATTATTGAATGTATCATGAAAGTTCTCTTTCTATTGTATTAAACATAATGTTGGTAACATTTATGTTGTTAATGGGTGTAATGTCGATGATTGAATGTTGTTAATGTGATTAATGTTGATGATTGAATGTATCAAACATAATGTTGGTAACATTTGTGTTGTTAATATGCATAACGTTGATGATTGAATGTTGATAATGCAATTAATGTTAGATGATTGAATGCACATTAATTATGATGATTGAATGTATCATGAAAGTGCTCTTTCTATTGTCTCAAACATAATGTTGGTAACATTTATGTAGTTAATATGAGTAATATTAATGATTGAATGTTGTTACTATGATTAATAATGATGATTAAATATATCTTGATTATGATGATTGAATGTATCATGAAAATGCTCTTTTTATTATCTCAAACTTAATGTTAGTAACATTTATGTATTTTTTCTTATAAATATCCAATATAATGGCACCTAGTAGAAACAAAAGGAAGAAGGTGACAATTATCAAAATTATAGATCAGAGGGATGCGTAACTTCAACCACATCAATTAGTTGGTGTCATAAATTCAATTCCTAGCCAACAATAACATTTTACCTCAAACAACAATGAAATTAGCTACGTAGATTTAAATTTTCTAAAACTGGCAAGTGAAAAAACATATAAATATTTCTTTTTCTTATTATATTCATTTTTTAGCCATAAGAAATAAAGCTTATTCTATGGCTAAAAAACATATATATATATATATATTCTTTTTCTTATTATATTCATTTTTTAGCCATAAGAAATAAAGCTTGTTCTAGTACGTTGCTACAACAAAGCAACGATGATATTATGCCTTTAACTCATACACAACTTCATTCCACATCAAACAATAATGAAACAACTAGTGCAGGTTTGTTAATCTTTAACATCTTCAATTAGACTTATGCTCAAATATATATTTATCTATTCTAATATTTGCTTATCATTATTGGTTTGTTGTCATCTTCCAATGCTAGTATTAGAAAAGAAAGTAGAGGTAAAACTAGAGGTTATGAATTTTAGTGAATGAATGTTGCAATGAATTGCAAGTTATCAATACAGATTGATACCTAACAAGGTTGTCCTGTAAACAAGATCCAACCTGCATAATTGTAAAGTGAGATGGGGATTATTGGGAGAACATAATTACTTTATTTGAAACACATTGAAGACTTGAAGGACTACAACTTGCTTGAAAATTCTTTGGATAAAGTTTCAATAATTTTAGAAACTATTTAACTACATGGAATGTTGTTTCAATGATTTTAAGATTAATTATACTTTTACTTGCATTCGCAGCTGAAATTGAATATTATGAATATTAAGAACCTAGATGTTTGAAAATGTGTTACTTCATTATTAAAACAAAGGACCATGGAATGTCATTTCAAGTTGCATAAGTATTATAAACCTTTTCCTTCTGATACGGAGCACAAAGACATGTTTCTGAATGAATGTCTGAACAAAATTGGAATAGTTTGTGTAATTATTGGGCTGACATAAAAGTTCAAGTTTGTTTTCTTTGCCTTTATATTTGCTTCTATTAATTTTTTTAGATGAATTAACGACGAGGTTATCTTTTTTTCTTTATCTAGGATATTTGTGAGAAGGCAAAGGTCAGTAGAGTAAATATGAGAACCCCTTATAATCTATTCGTAGTTGTCCAAAATAAATATGTAAAATCTTTTTTTGCAAGTTATACTTATATCAATAAACACTACATTATTTGTTATACATTACATTTTTTTCATAAAACAGAATGAGAAGGAATTACATGGACAATAGTGTGATAGGATCACACTACATAAAGTCACTTATTATAAGGAAGGTAAAGGTGGCTCTCTGGTGAAGTAGAAAACAACTACGTCAGTATAAAAATTTGTTCAATATTTTAGTTCATTTATTAATGTAGCAGTAAGTAGTAATATTTGGATTGAGTATTGGTTTTCTTGTTTTAATTTTAGAATAAGTTGCAAGAGTTATTAGAGATATCTACATCTGAGGAGAATGAGGTCAATGCAGAAGACATTTGTGATATAGTACTTGGTACATGTTCTGACTATGAGAAAAGTCTTGGTTATGGCCTTAAGCTAAATGTTGTAACCTTAACATATAAAACAATCATTGAACACCTTTAAGAGGAAACAACAAGCTTAAGTCTATGTTACATGATAAAGTAATCAGTAGACAAGAAACTTGAATAAAATTAGCAAAACATGATAGACAAGAAACTCGAGCAAAATTAGCAAAACATGATATGTTATTCAAAAAGATTACTTAGCCCAGATTATGACAGAAATGAAAAGGAAAGCGAAGGATATCAATTATGTCTCCTATACTTTTTCTTTGATTTCTTGTATGTACTATAATTTAAATTTAATACTTTTTTCTCAGATTACAAAATAGATGAAGATGTAACTGATAAGTGAAATCTAAGCATTTATAATTATAAACTGATCTCTTTATTTATTATTTTATCCATAAGAAATTGTTAAAGTTGTCATTAATTTCTTGTATAAGAAGAATATTATGTTGTTAGTAAAATTTAATTATATTTATGTAATTTAACTTTATATATACAATGCTCGATATTTTGAATTAATACTAATTTTAAACAATTTATTTGTATAATAAATTCACAATAAAAATATATCAATACATTATATACAAAATATATTATTCAATATCATGAATTAAAAATGTAATAAATAATATATCACAACATTATTAAAACATAGCAAATAAAATTTGAAATAAAATTTGACTATGTTATATAAAACGTAGCAAAAAACTTTTGGCTACGTTATAGAAAAAGTAGCTAATAATATTTAGCTACATTTTCGGAAACATAGCTAATACTATTTAGCTATGAAGATAAAAACGTAATAAAAAATTATTGGCTATGTTTTATTTTCATCATCAGTCATTTGCCACCAAATTTTTCCCTCCAAGATTTGATTTTTAGCTACATTTTGGTAATGCTTTAGCTATGAAAAATTTTCATAACTGACAATTTTTGTCTATAATTTTTGAAAATGTTTAGCTACGAAAATTTGGTGATGTTTTGTATGACAAAACATCAACGTAGCTAATAACTATAGACAACATGTTTGAGATATTTAGCTACGTTTTCTGTCATGGTAAAAGGTCAACTTTGTTATAGTAAAAAGTTATATTGTAGAAAACGTCCCAGCATGAAATGTATGTAAAAGAATTTTTTGGTTCAATTGTACATGTATGATGTTGATAAAACATTCAAACTAATAGTTGAGAAATGATATATAAATTATGATTTGCAAGACAATTATTATCAAGCTTTTTTATCAATTATTAAAATTTTAATACTAGAGTTTGAAGAAAGAATAAGTCTTAAGGACAATCCACAAGAGTTAAATTGAAGGATCCAAAAGACCTGTTCAAACACATCAATTTGTAATTTTGGACTTACTCTATATTATCAAGGTTTTGGATATTTTACTGTACCGTAAATATTGACTAAAAAGTTTTATATCGATCAAAAAATAATATAAAAATTAATAGTTTTGTTTCGGATAAAAATATTAGATAATATTGACATTATTAGTTAATATCGATAATAGCCAATTGACTGAACGATAATAGAGATTTCAATTGAAAATTGAGTAATGGTTTAAAATTTTAAAAAGAAAAAAAAGCTTTTAACTGTCCTCCTGAAATTACAAACCTACGTCGTAACCCCTACCAGTTATTGTCACCGTCACCCCTTAAATATATCACTCTTCTTGGTTCTTATCTCATTGCTTGCGAGGGTTGTATCTCAGCATACATGTTTTTGTAGAAGGTGATCCCCACGGGGTGTGTAAATGGAATCAATTTGGAAGAAGTGAGGTAGGACAATTGAAAAGATAAATAGAATTAATTTTTGGATACAAGACATGAGAGAATATGTTGTACTATAATTAATATTAAGAAGTAAGCTATTAAAAATTAATTTTACATATTTATAAAACTTAAGAAACATTTTATCAGTTAAAAAAAAACATTTTATAATTTTAAAAATTTATCCGATTTATATCAGCACCATCGTATCAAAATCAAATCGCAAGACTGACTCGGATCACTCTCTCCTTCTTTCTACGTCCTTAGCATCCTCGTCCATGGCATCCATTAACGATCCTGAAGTTGCAGAAAGTTACCTCCCCTTACTTCGCATATACAAAGATGGTCGTATAGAGAGACTCAAAGGGACTGCTACTGTGCCACCTTCGGTTGATCCTCAATCCGACGTTCTCTCTAAAGATGTTGTCTACTCACCACGGGAAAATCTTTCATCAAGACTTTACCTTCCAAAACACATTGCCAGTACCACCCAAAAGCTTCCTCTCCTCGTTTACTTTCATGGTGGAGGCTTTGTTACCCAGACCGCCTTCTCTCCCACTTACCATAATTACCTTAACTCCTTCGTCTCGAATGTTGATGTTATCGTGGTGTCTGTCGATTACAGGAGAGCCCCAGAGCACCCTCTCCCTATTGCTTTCGATGATTGCTGGTCTGCTCTCATGTGGGTTGCTTCTCATGTTGATGGAAATGGTCCTGATGAGTGGTTGAACTCTCATGCTGATCCTGGTAAAGTTTCCATCGCTGGAGATAGTGCTGGTGCTACTATAGCACACCAAATGGGGATGAGATATGGTCAAGATAAATTATTTGGGTTTGATTTGTTTGGGATTATTTTGGTTCACCCCCTTTTTTGGGGTGAAGAACCAGTTGGTGATGAGGTCAATGATAACAAGTTAAGTGAATCAATGCGTCGTTTTTGGCTACTTTTATGTCCTACTACTAGTGGCTGCGATGACCCTTTTATCAATCCCGTAGCTGATGCAAATTTTGCTAACTTGGGGTGTTCTAAGGTTCTTGTGACCGTTGCTCAGAAGGATATATTGAGACATAGGGGGTGGTATTACCATGAGAATCTTAAAAAGAGTGGATGGAATGGTGAGGTTGAGATTATGGAAGCAGAAGGAGAGCGTCATGCGTTCCATTTGTCCAAACCTTCTTGTGAGAACTCTGTTGCTATGTTCCAGAAAATGACTTCTTTCATGAACATCTAACCGAAGGCTTAAGTGGCTTTGACTGGAAGAGCAAAGGTTTGAAATACGCTTTTGTGACCTTTCCCACTTTTTGGTGATTGTATCTTGGAAAGGGCATAATCTGTTTAGAACTCATGGGCTCCATTTTAGACTTTTAGTATGAAACAAAGATTGAAGCTTTCTTGCTCAAAGCAACGATTGTAAAGAGACAGATCACCACATTTTAGTCTACAACTACTCTGTTTTTGGTGATTGAAGTATGGAAATTCTGTGTCAAGTTATTACTCTGCTACTTAGTATCTACTCTGTTTCTCCATATTCATTAAGATACCTACTCAATTGTCTCACTGGTACTTCCTCTGTTTCCCTGCACTGGTTCGTTGAACTCAAGTAATTTAAACTCCCACTCCTTCCAAGTAGGGAAAATGAAGAAAACTTACTAAGGCAAGATGAGATTTGCAAATGACGAAGTTGAAGTAATAACTGAAATGGGAAGGAAAAAAATTATAGGCATTGTCATGATTCAGGAAAGGAAAAAGCTTTCCTAACGTGGCCTTTGAGTCCTCAGACTCACTGTACAAATAGAAACAATGATCATCTGCTTTAGACTCCAGAATCTCCAGAAATATATGGTTGTGATTTTGTCTTAATGGTAAGGAAATGAGGCATTTTTGTAACCAATTTTTCAGAAAGTTGTATTCGATATGAACCTTAACGGTATCCTCAACACTTCAGTCATCTAACGTAACGGACAATCTTTTTAGAATAACCATAAAACTCCATGTTGATTTTATGGTCTTCTAATGGATGTTTTAAAACCATAGATAATAATGTTAATGGGCCACTAGGTAATTATGTGATTAGTGTTACTTCAGTACAGTATTGTATGAAAGGTAGAGTGTATTGTGTTAGCTTTATGTATCATGTTTTGTCACTGGGAGGACGGATAGCTTGACGATCAACAAAAATTATGGGAGAACAAATTATTCAAACAAGGACATTCCAGGAAGCTGAAATAGAAACAAGGTAAGCAAGAACATAAACATCTATAAGAGGCATCCTGATTCAGGGAAAAAAAAAAGTTTGTAAGCATAGCCTTGGAATTTTGGGAAGTGTAATCTTGAAAATGAAAGCAACGGTCCTCTCCATAATGTCCACTTCTGCCCTTGGTTGCCATTAAGTTTGTACGAGCAGTATCCTTCAGCTTCTCTTCTTCAACAGCACAATGAGTGATCGATGCATTTTTGTCCTAAGCTTTATCCTGAGAAGTGTATGTGATAACCAGAATACCAAACACTAATGGAAGCATATTCAGAACTTAGTGAACTATACAAGCATCAGGAATTCAAATATTTAATGCCCTTAGCTTAGCGTGAAGGTGGATCATCCTAATTATGTACTACCTCACTCCTTTGCTCTTATATATCTCATAGAATATAATTCTTTTAATAAGGTATTCATTTCAGTATTAGAAGATACCTTATATCTTTGTGAGATTTTATTGAGAAAATCCCTTACTATGTTCATTTCTGGAACTCTACTTAATAGATGGTCTAGTATGGATCTCTTTATGGTCAAATAACATATCATATTTAAGCTTTCCTAGGCTGCATATGTTGCTCTTTCAGCTGCTAAACTGATAGATGTTGATGCTAATGGCCTATCATTAATCATGGCCATATTGATATTTGTCATTACCAATGTATATTCCACATCTTGCTTCCATTTATTAAAATTGAAATCAATAAGGGTTTCAACTGCGACATTTATTATTCACATAGAAGGAGATTGCAAAATTGATAATGTAATGATCAATACAAATGTAGGATAACATTGATACTCAAAGCCATAAAATAATATATATATTAAGCATCTTATTGCATATATCATTAAACACCTGTAGGTTGAATACATAATAAGATAAGACCTCGACATAAAGTAACCAAAGTACACACTAGTAGCTTTTATGATTCAACCACTTATGAGTGAATATATCATTTAAGTAATAACTTTCTTCCATCTTATGCCTGTATGCTCATCTAAAAATCTCATATAAGGTCAATATATGTAGGCAGAATAACCAAACAAAAGACTAAAGACATTTCCAAACATGCAAGTAGAACAATTCAAGTATTAAGTTGAAAGGCCACTGTGGTAACTATATTTTTATTAGTATCTAAATGGATCTATAAGCACAAGGGATATACACATATATTATCCTCACATTCTTGTACATAAGCATAAAATATATGACAATATATCATTTATAAATGCAAAATCCTCATGTACATACTCATTATCACATATCATTATTGAAAACATTATCAACAAACTTTATTTGAGAATTCATTATAGTGAAAATCTCAATCAGGGTGATAATCATGTTATATCGAACAATAAATATACCATATAAGATACCAAATCCACATATATCTCTTTTATTTCAAGTCAAATGTATGAAAATTCACTCAATCATGACTTTAATAACCTATTTTGATTTTTTGGAGTTAAAACTTATTTATTATCAATGTCATAAGTTAAAAAAACTCACTTATAAATTTACAAGTCCCCGAAAACTAAACCAAAATATTTTGAAGGATCATTGAGTGAATTTTGAAATTTTTAGATTTTAAAAAGTAGCGTGTTGTAGATGGTGTGTGTGTGTATGGCACGCGTCAGACATCACGTGTCTTTGGATAAGTAAGGTTCATGCATACCAAGTGCCAAATGCGTGCCATCTTTAATAGGACACGTGTCCAATGTCTGACTTCCACATGTGCCAGTTGTTTGGCACGTGTGTATCACACAAATTAGATGATGAACGCATCCCAGAAGTAGTTGCATGCTTCTTCATCTAATCTCCCTATAGTTAATGGAAAAAGGCAATTTTGATGACTTTTTAAGTAAATTTTTGTTGAATTTCAGCGATATTTTGTCAAAAATACTTTAAGTTTGTTTTTGACCTTTTTCACTCAATGTTTATTCAAAATCAATTCAAACAACAAATATGCAATGTGTATAAGCAAAAACATATTCGTTTCTTCGATTTTATTATGGAGAAATTTGAAAATCTATGTTCAAATTCATACAATCATGGAAGTACTCTGATATCACATGTTAGTCATAACACAAGCTTTAATTATATACCCATGATTAACCATACACTTGTATTAACGGAGAAAATGTGAAAATATACTTATTTTGCTATCCATTAAACGATGAATAAGCTACTAAATTGCTTGAATGAGCTCTTGAAATTTTCAATTAACCTTTATAAAAGTTATATATCCTTATATCTCTAATGTATTTCTGTGCCTTTCTTAATACGTTGGCCTCTTAACTAGTTAGAAAAATTGAATGTCGATAAACTCTTACTTAAACAAGCAGCAAGACACCTTAGCAACTATTTATGGTAACCTTATTTGGCATCCTCATCATTGAATCAATAAATAACTTATCCACACTTATTAGGACTTATTGCCCTCATTGGAATTAGCCTATATAACTAGATCCTTTAAAAGGTCACCAACATATCTAAGATTTATTTTCCTTAGTGGAATTAACCTATATAACTAGATCCTTTAAAAAGTCACTAACATATCTAAGATAACACAATTATACAAATATAAGTGGTTGCTTAGTTATTTTTTGGTAGTGGTATAAATGGCTAAAAGGAAATTGTTTCTTTTACCAAATTTTATATACCATGTATAGCACGCCATAAGTTGTCTTCGACTCTTCGCGCTCTAGACTAGAAATTTCATTTGTAGTCTATAAAAATAAAGTCAACCTATTTCTCTTCTCCTTTATCTAAATCCTAAACCATGTGCTTCTGGTAATAATATTGTAGAGATTCATAATGTAGAAAACAAAGAATGACTTTAAGAATTATTTGACACCCACAAATATTACAACCTTTACCCAATAAAGAGACATTGTAAAATGAAAAGGCAAAATGGTCATGTTTAACCCTAATGTTTACATCCTCTAACAAATTGAACCCTAACGTTTTAGAGAGTACAAACTAAACCCTAATATTTGGAAAACATTAAAATTTAACCCTAAATTAACAAAGAAACCAACGAAATCTGACGTCATTAGTTTTATGTCAGATCAACAATGACCTGATAGATGTTTACAATATTTTATTGTGTAACATGAGATCCACGTTGTTGGACTTCGATTCCATAACCTAAAAATCTAGAGCCAAAATAAAGTCTATCATCCCATAAGGGTGGCGTGCCCACAACAGTCAAACATCAAACATCACAATTTTGAGAAACACAAGCAAAACTCAATCATATTTCATTAATGAATCCAAACAGAGTTTATACAAGCTTATTACAAAATACAAAATGATACAATTGAATGCTTATGCTTGATATGATTCTAAAATACAAAAAAGTTCCTGAACTAACTTAATTACAAAAGTCTCTAACTATCTTGAAGTTCTAATGCCTTGCAAGGATTGCTATTCGTCTCTTTCTACACCTGAGGAGGGAATAATGGGGTGAGCTACACCTCAGTGACTAATACATTTATATCCATTGGTAACGAGCCACACAATCAAACATATATATATATATATGTACATTCATATAGGCATACACTTCTTATCTTACTTTAGAAATGACAACTCGACTTTTACAATTCCAATTCACATTTCATAATTCAATACATCATCGCATAGGACATATTGGATGTAATTTAACATCAAAACAAAACACTCAAATTGCATAATAACTTGACAGTTCAATTATGCAATGCACAAACAATTAGCTCGATGGTTCCGTGAAACAAAACAGAGAAACCAAAGTTTACTCAGTGAACAAAACGAATCAACTTTTCAGATTTCGTGTGTCACAAGCGGGCAGCCGGGAGAAGGCTTTATGTCGATGTGCATGTGACTACGAAACTGTTCCTCTCTCGTCCAAACAAAAACACATAATCAATGCTCAAATCATTTTATGAAATGCTTTCATACTTTTCATGCTCTTTCTTTTCTTTTCATTCATACAAAATGCCATGATATATTTCAAGGCACAACATGTTCAAACTCACAATTTAATTATATCAAAATATCATACATCTTTCAATGCATAGCTTAAAACACAGCATGACAATTCACAATTTAGCAATTCTAGTATATACACACACATAGGTAAAATGCCCATTTACACAATAACTATAAATATATTACCCACCTAATTTGCTTGTAAAAATCCAAGTAAAGGTTGTCTTTCCCCTTAGTCTTGAGTAGGATTCTCTTGGTTCCCTAAAACAAACCAAATCTCATTCAATAGGAATCTAACAGAAACTCCCAAAATGCAAAAAAATCACTAGAATTTATTCTAGAATCCTTAAATCCAATCATTTTCTAAACTCTATGAACTAAAATGCTTTCAAAAATCCAAAAGTTTCAAAATGATCTTACCTTCATTCTTCACCAAATGA
>JANIPM010405445.1:0-13245 GCA_027478405.1 Erythroxylum cassinoides | reverse complement strand
TATATATCTATATATTTTTTATGTGGGTCTATCATAAACAGTCTCTCTATCATTACTATTTTGGGTAATTTTTAAAATTACAAATATTTCCTAAATTTTATAAAATTGCAAAATAGTCCTTCAATATATTATGCTATATAATTTTTAGTTTTATATCAACCATGTCTAAAAAAATCATAATAATACAAATATGAAATAACAATTATCTCTTTATTTATATTAATATTACTTTTCATATATTTCATAAATAAACAATAACTACAATTAATATAAGACAAAGATTGTTTAATTATCATATAGATATAAAAACTAAGAAAAGTACTAAAATGTGACAGCTACATCATACAATAAAACATAATTATATCAAAATATCATCTGCATGTGGGTCTACCGGAAATAGTTTCTTTACTATATAGGGGTAAGGTTGCGTACTATCAGACATCCTCAGACCCTGCTTTATTGCAGGACTTCGGACTGGGTGTGGTGGTGGTGATGATGATGATCATATAATAAGAATAATATAGATCCACAAGCATTGTAACAAGAGTTCGTGTGAGTAATATCGCAAGGTAAAAGCGAAACTTGAAACAAAAACACTTATAGTTAAAGGTTTTATATTTATAATGCATATATAGAATTTAACATATAATCAAATTCAAGTGAAACTAGAACAAAAGAGAAAAAGAATGAAAAATTTGAAACTTCATTCAATGAAATATTTACTAAAATCACATTGACCCAAATTTTTATTTGGTACAAAATACTCATAATTGAGAGGTGTCTTATCATCACTATCATTCAAATTCATGCACTAAATGATATGTCAATACTTTCTCATCAAAGGTCATCTTCCATATTACTCTCGTTTATAAAACTAAATTCTACGGAAACTCAATCCATTAAAAGATCAATATGATTAAGACAAATTAGATCTATAGAATTACTTATTCTATTAAATGTTCTAATAAAAAATAGAAGATAATTATTAAAAAGTTACAAGAAATTATATTTAACTTAATAATGATAATAACACACCGTTTTTGAAGCTATCTTTAAATTGTATCGAACAAAGACCAAATCCTTCAATCACAATCTTTTTTTTTGAAATGGATGAATTTAAAAGTATTCCAATCCCTTTCATACTCAGTTGTACTCACATATTGACTTAGAATTCGAATTACAAACCTTTGTAATTCTAGAACACTCTTTCAAATCAGTCCCATTAAGCAATTGTAAGACAAGTATCATTATAAACAAAATAAAATGATGATTAAATTCAAACAAGTAACAAAGTGAAGAAATATATACCTAAATTAAGTTTGTTTCTTTGAAGAATTGCAATAGGCATGCCAAAATTACTATATACATCCTTGTAGCATCCATTTGTGAGTTAAGGAGATTTTATACCATCTCATATGAAGCAAGTGTTGTGGTAGTTAATAGCATTCCCCTATTAACATTTTTTTTGTAAAAATCAATTTAAAATAAACACTAGTATTTAAAAACATCCCACAAATAGAAAGTAAAGTTACTTTTTGCATTTTTATTAATGACTGCAAGACAAGGTGTGCATAAGGAAGACCATTTTGTCAGATTGGCTTTGATTTTTCCTTCATCTTTTTTATGACATCATAAAAATAACTCATTATTTCTTTCTCATCACTATTGACCAAACGAACTATTCTCACTAAAGGCCCATAAAATCATATTATAAATTAACATTGAGACCAAACTTCATGATCTTCAAGTATAATTTTGGAAAACTCCATTTTAGTATTAGACCTTGCATACTAAGATGCAACTCATTTATCACTTGTAAACATTTGTATTATCTCTTCCTTTATTAGAACAAGACACTGAGGTGATAAAAAAATTAGTCATAAATCTAGTAATGCTAAAACGTCACAAATTCATACCATTACATATGAACTTAGTCACTTCTTTTACTGTCTGCACAATTTCATCAATGATAAGAAAGTATGTATTATCTTCTAAAATTTTCAATATTAATAAAACGCCTAATAAAAAGGAATATACCTGCTTTGGAACCATTGTTTAGCTGCTTTATATGTAGAATCATTGTCAATGATGAATTATACAATGTTTTCAGGCGTCATTCCATTCATAACTTGATAAAATATTTCAAATAAAGTATCAACATTTCTTATAAGGACAGATGCATCGATGAACTTCAAAAACATAGTCCCCTTAGTGGAGTAAACAAAAAATTGATAATAAGCTCATATTTTCTATTTGTCCAGCCATTATATATGATTGAACACCCGTAAGTTGCCTAAGTTATTCTCCTTTCATCTAAATAGCCTTTTATTTTACAAACAGAGTTATTATGAAGATTACCTCTATAGTGATTAATTGAAGGAGGTCTATATCTTAAACCATAAGAGGCAATAGTATCTTACATAAGCTATTAATAATAAGAATGAGTAGCATTGAATTATACACCTGCACTTTACCACTATCTAGCCATTGTGATGTTCACATTATTAGTTGCTTCTTTATATTATAAGGCACTAAGAATTGAAAGTTGAGCTCTAGCAATTATTTATAGAGAAAAAAAGTAGTACACATGCCTTCTTCTTTTTCTCACATCTGGTGCAATAATCCCTTCTTTTTGGGTAGGAGCACCACCTTTAACATTGCCAGTATCATCTTGACTATTGTAAACAGAACTTCCACTACCAATTTTATAGTCCAGTCTTTTCTTTATATCTTCCTCTCATCTTGTTAATATGGTGATTTTTTACTTTCACATCACCTTTGATGTCAACTAAATGCTTTTTTAATATGGTGATTTTTCACTTTCAAATGTTTGTTGCAATATAAACAAATGGTGTGATTCTTTATTTTAGGAACCAATATAGCATGGGCCCAAACTGGATTATTGAAACTTCCTAAAAAGGTTAAATCATTAAGAGTACTTAAACTTTCCTCAATTTATCTGTAAAATAAATAAAGACATTAAAAATAAATTAGCGTCTTCAAATAGAAAAATAAAATTATTTAACATCATTACTTTACCATAAAAGCTAAATATTCAATTCTAAAAAGATTAATCATGTACAAATACTTGAAAAAATAAAATTCATAAAGCTAATGTATTGAAAATATTATTACCATATTCATTACCTATTATGAATTAAAACTATAACATGTTCAAATTGATTCTTTACTAATGTAGAGGGTACAATTTAGATTGGATATACTAAAAAGTTGAATCGACATTTTATAGGAAAGTGAAAAATTATATATACGTACATAAAAATATACAAAAATTTCTTGTATCATACATCTTTCTTTTAGCAATGGCCATTACAAAAAATGGCTTTATTGTAAAAAATAAAAAGACGAAAATGATTACTTAACCATTCAAAATTTCAAGTTATATTGAGTATATTCTCATCAATTGTTACACTAAAAGGCAGATCTTAAAAGCCCCGTTTATATGCATATAATTGACAATGCAAATCATTACATAGTATTCAATGATATTCTCAATTTGTTAAACATGTAAGATTTATAGAACTTCTTCCACAACAAATTTCAAAATTTTTAATCTCTTTTGTCCTTAATATTTAATTATGGGTAAAAAATTAAAAAAAATTTATGTACAAGTGAAAGAAAAAAAAAGAGTAATATCATTAAAGTTGGTAGTTTTAAGTTACAAAATTATTCTAGTAAGAGTTTCCCAAACCCTCCCTAGCTTGCTTCGAAATCATTTATCACCTAAATCTTACATGATCCAGAAAAACCTCTAATTGAATTGTCTTTTTCCCTATCTTAACCTCATTAGAACCTTTTTTAAATTTAAAGATATTTTTCAGTCCCTATAAACTATGGAATTTCAAAAGTTCTTGTAATAAATATGATCCTTGTACATAGAATAAAGTTCTCTTATGATAAATATAATAATCTTATCATTTAGCTTTTAAAACTTGAATAAAGCTCTATATATCAAGTTACCTTCACATTTTTTTAGTTAATACACAATCCTTGTATCAAACCACCATTTTAGGCAATCTTTGTATCACAAGGCCTAATGGTGGCGACCTGATGGTTGCAACAACTTGACGACCGTTGATTAGCGAGTGACAGGTAGTTGAGTGGAAAGCGAACTAGTGGAAAGAATAAGTGAATTAGCAAAAAGGAGAAGTGGACTAGTGGAGAGGAGGTGGTAGACTTACTGAAAGGAGATAGCTGAAGATGAGAGGTCCGGTGATAGTGATTGTGAGCATAGGAGGGAACAAATGAAATTAGAGGAGTTAAGGTTTAAAAGATAAGGTAAATTTTGTTTCTTTCCAATTTGTTCCATACACTTTATTAAACTTTAATTCTAACTGATATTGACCGGTATTCTAGGTATTATCAGCACCGGTCAATACTAGATGAAAAGATTGATACCATCCTAGAGTAATATTGATATGTTGAGTACCATTTTTTGGCCAATGCAACACATTCTGGTTAGTACCAATCATAAAAGTGTGATATTCACAGTACAACACATTCTAGTTAGTACTAGTTAGAATAGTATGATATTCATATCCTTGGGCTAAAGCCTAGTCTCTTATGTTAATTAAAATGTCTACTCTCTTAGTAATTATCTTTAAAAGTATCATAACCTTAAGTTGACATTTGCAATATGAAAGGCATTTATGCCCGGATTTGACTTGGTCCATCCCGAAGTCATTGAATTTGACTTGTTTTAATAAAATTTCTTACTGGATTCATACTTTTTTCCTAATTTTTTAGCTTCTGTCTAGGCTCGAGCTCCCAAATGACTCATATGAAGCTTGTTCAAATGGTGTCGCTTTGCTAATAAATAAAATAGCGTCATTTTCAAAGTGAACCAACATTTGTTGCTAATAAGTAAAATAGTGTCATTTTCTAATGTGAACCAACATTTTATGAGTTTGCTATTTTCCCCTATATGTTGGTGATTCTCAGTGTGAACTAACTTTTGTTAGCCCAAATTCTCACATCAAATTACTCAAAATTAGATTTATAACTTTAGAATATTATGATTTAATTTTGTTACAATTACATTTGCGGTGTCTTTTGTAAATGTTCATTTTCCAATCTCACAAAGCTAGCAAGAGTGGTACGGACTTTTTCTAACCTCAATCCTTAGAAGGAAATTCCTACATTTCTTGCTCCATTATTCCTTTCTAAATGGAGATGTTAAGTTTTTTTGATATCGTTTTTGGGTATAAGCTCTAGTCTTTTAAGGCTTTTAGAGTTACCAATAATGGTGAATCAATGGAAAGAGAAGAGGAGAGGCATTGTATGATTATTTTTTTGTTTGAAAAGTTAAAGATAAATTTTAATTAATCACAAAGAAACGTAAAAAAATATGCTACAGTAGAGTCATCCCCAATGACAAATAATCAAGCTATAAAGAAAAGGTTACAACCCTCTTTCAAGATTGTAATAAAGAAAATAGGGGAATAAGCTAATTGATCTTTTAGGAGTTAGTTAGGTGAATTTTGCAATCCTTGACCACAATGGAATAGATGAGTTAGTCCTTTATCCTTAACACCATTAACTCTACTACCTCCTCTTTACTCCTCACTACGTTCAAGAATCTTCTAAAATTTCTTTACATAAGCACCAAAAGATATCAGATAAGCCTCCATATTTTCTTTGGGCATATTTGAGTGATTTTGCAACCATTGTAGTATATCTTAGAAAGAGTTCCCATTACAATTTTAAGAGCCTTTATCCTTAACTATACTCTATAGGCTATATAAAAGTTGCATTGAAAGAGGATACAAGATTTAATTCCATTTCTTCATTACAAAGCACACATCCTCCATCAATTTGTAAATAGGTGAACCTGCCTATAGTGCTTATTATTTTTATGGTTATTAGCTAAAGAAAAAATGAAGTGCCAGTCATAGGAGCCTTATTCCATGTAAGACCATGCTAACTAACAACCTATCCTCTCTGAACTAACTAATCCCTCCAAAGTTTGTTGCTAAACTTATTAGGGGGTTAGTTTAACCATGTATAGCTATATTGCATTTTAGGATTAGGTAGATAGTTTGCAGTTAGATACTCTAACTCACTAGGAAACTTATTTATGTGTCATTCTTTAATGAGTGAATTAACTCTAGCTTTAGTATGGAAGTTGTTTCAGGCTTGTACTACTTTAAGGATTATAATTAGAGGGTTATAACCTGTTTGATTATCAAACCATAAGAATTCCTTGCTTCCATTTCCTATCCTATATGAAATACCTGGCTTTATAATATCCCTTAACTTCAATAATTGATTTAAGGACCAATAATGGTAGAATCTAGGAGAGATGGACCATAAGTTGTTACCTTTTAGAAAATAACTAAGCAACCATCTAATCCACAAAGCCTCTTTGTCTTGTATTACATTTCAAAGTCTTTTTAGCATAAACACTTGATTGATAGTTTTAATTGAGATTATTCCTAACCTTTCTTCATCCTTAGGCCTACATACTTCTGTGGTAAGGCTCCCTACGTTGTAATTGCAACTCTAATAAATATACAAGGATTTCAAAACTAATTTGATCAATTGTAGTTTCCTCCAAATGAAATAGCCTTATCTAGGAGACAAGTCTTCTATAGATCATTTCATGCAAGGGATAACATTCATTGAATTGGATTATTCTTATAGTAATTTGTAAGCCTAAATATAAGGGAGAAGGTTGTTTCCTTATTATACTAGTAATTCTAGCAATTTTAGGCTCTAAGTGTGCCCAACACTTGTATCCAAAATGGAATGGCTCTTATTAGTGTCTAAAATTAGGCTAGACATTTCCTTAAATTAGTTCAAGGTTGTCATAAGAGTTTGTACAAATCTTGAGTCAGCTTTACAAAACAACAAGAGATCATTAACAAAAAAGTAAGCTTTATAGAGAGACTTTTTTGCATTTACTATGTAACTTAAATCTCTTTTTTTTTGTAACATTGTGACTTAATAAAGTGTAAATGCCTCCATAAAAAGATATAGGGAGATAGGATCCCCATCTTTAAGGCCTTTAGCCCCTTTAAGTAGACCAAATGGAGTCATGTTCACCAATATTGAGAAAGAAGTTGTGGTTATGCAAGCCGCAATCCTTCTAATAAATTTGTTTAGGAATCCTATAGTCTCTAATAGCTAAAGGACAAATTTCCATTCCATGCAGTCAAATGCCTTCTTGAAATTAATCTTAATTTAACAATTCATTAGGGACTTTTTCCTTAAATAGCCTTTCAATAGTTCTTGAACAATAGAAATGTCATCCCCAATCTATTTGCTTTGTATGAAAGCACCTTGGTTATCACTGATTAAAGACTAGTTTAAGTCTATTTGCAATGATTTTAGGGATCACTTTATAAAAGTAGACTATAGGTTTATAATCCTTAAAAGAAGTAGGATTAACCAACTTTGGAGCTAAACATATGAAGGTTTTATTAACATCCTTTAATAATACACCAATAAAGAAAAATTCAAGCATAACTCCTTTTAGTAATGGACAATTTTTGACTAGAATTTTTGAAAGAAAAAGTTATTTAGGCCATTAGGACTAAGGGCTTTCCTTGCATTAATCTGTAATACAGTTCTTTCAATTTTAGTATTGTCTACAAGATTAATAAGAGTAACAATTTCATCATCAATGATCCTCTTTTTAATGAATGAGCTTAGAGATTGAATAGTAGAAGAGGTCACTTAAGAGATCCCATAGAAGTTGTTAAAGTATCCCTTAGCTTCCCTAAAGATACCTCTACCATATTGAGTGAGGATAAAGTAAACTTTATTGACATTTCCTTTAGCAATAATAAAGTTGAAGAAAATTGAACGTATTTTTTTGATCCAAATCACTATAACCCTTTTCTCCAACAAGTTAGAGTGATTTTTAATAGCTTGTAGATAGTCTTCAGCATGAGTTTTTTAGTGTTTAGGAGAGTTAGGTTGCTTGGATTAGTAGAGAGTGAAGCTTGTACAGTGACTAACTTTTCTTTGGCCTTAAAGGTAGCTTGCAATGTATTAGTACCCCTTTTAGCATTAAAATTTTTCAACTCAATCTTAATAGCCTTCAACTTCTATATATTCCTGAATTGTAAAGCACCAAGTACAAATACCTACATAACTCTCTTTAAAGACTCCTAGAAGCCATCTTCACTAACTGGAAAATTGTTAAACCTGAAAGGATGCATCCTTCTTAGCCTCTAAAAGACATCCTTACTTTTGATTAGAGAGTGCTCAGAAAAGAGAGAATTCATGAAAGTAGAATTGCTTTATGGGAATTGGGACATCCAATGCTAGTTTACCAAGGCCCTATCTAACTTTTTCCTCAAAAACCATTTAGAAGCTTGCTTATTACACTAAGTGAAAGTTCAATCTTCACACTTGAGATCAGTAACTCCTAAACTCTTAACACAATTCCTGAAATCTCCTTAAAAGTTTCTCAAATTGAAATGTCCCTTAACTTCAATTTTGTATAACATGGAATTAAAGGCTCCACAAACCAACCATGGACTAGAGACTCTCCTTTAAGACCTCAAGACAATATCCCATAATTCCTTCCTTTGAGATTGTAAATTAGATCTGTAAACCATAAAGAGGAAATACATGCAATCTCTTAAATGAAATGTCATTTCATATGCATGACTTATACCTTATATTCAATAATTTCAATGTCCACAAGATTAGGATTGTAACCAATGATTATTCTAACATAATTAGAGCTTTTTAATTTATTAATATTTGCTAGTCTAATTTTAGTTTCCAAAGTGCAATAATCCATTGATTCTCATTGTAAACAAAATTTATCAAATCTAGTAGCTTATTAGGGCAACTTAAACCTCTAACATTCTATGAGATTATAGTCATTTAGCAAAGGTTTTATCTTTATAGCTTTTACCTTTGTTGTCCACTAGCTTATAGGGATGATGAATGAGGACGGGATTTTCTATTCTTGCTAATCCACTTCCCTCTTCTCTATTTATGCTTTTTCCAGATCTTGAGTTAAAATTTGGTCCTCATAAATAACTTTCTCCTTGCTTTTTTTTCTCCCTTATCATCTTATAGTTCCACATTTTGGTTTCTATTTGTGTCTAACTAGGTTTGGAACTTTACAGATGTTAGTGGTTCAACATCAAGCTTCCCTACATTCAAACAAAATTCTATTTCCTCTTCCTCTATTCCCATAAGTTCATTAAAATCCCCTTTCTTGAATTTTTTATCATTAGGCACCCACTTCTTACCTTGAGCTTTATCCGATGGCATAGGGTTGTCCTTATGGAGATCATTATTAAGAACTATTCTTATTACTGGAATATAGTCAAGCAACTCCTTGGAGATATTAACACTAACATATAAGTAAGTATACGATATTCCCCTCCTTCTAATAGTATTACCATCCATACTTAGGGGCTTTCCCAAGAAACTTACAACTATGCTTAGGCCTTTACTTGTCAATATTATAAAAGAACATTGTGGAGTTTACCTATAAAAGTATGAATTGTTGTTTGATGTTTTCTAATTAAGTCCCTGACTTCCACCGTTGAAGGAATATGGGGAATTGAGTAATATGTCAAGGCCCTTCCTCCACCACCTTTAGTGTTTGAGACTTAGAAGAGAAAGTGAAGGGGATTAGGTCATCCTCATATAGAAAAATATCCACCAATCCTCTATTTTCCACAAGTTCATTGCTTATTTCTATAATGTTGGGAAGGGAGGTCTCTTATCTGTGAAAAAGCCCACTACCGTCGCTTCCTAAATTCTAACACTAGCTTGAAGAAAATCTGGCTTATAGGAAACAACCAATCTACTATCCTCATCATTAGGTTTGCAATAATGGAGAGTGAGGTCCTCTTACTCTCTAAGAACTTACTTCCAACTCTTCCTTTGAGTTTAAGCTTTAGCCTAAGATTTCTCTATGGGAGCTTGCAAAGAAAAAGTTGGAGCTTGCAAGGATAGAGGAGGAAATTAACAATTGGAAGTTGTTTAAATGATAAGAGACAAAGCAAGCTACATGTATAAAAGAGAAAAAAGAACATATTTTGGCAAGAAGTCTTTTGAATTACCATTATCAAAAATGGTAATGAAACCATCAACAGGAACATCAAAAAAGAAAGGAAAAAATTGCCCTTAAAGGAATTATAGCTGAGAGTTTGGAAAACTACAAAAGAATAGCAACGAAGATGAAAATGGAGAAAGTAAGAAAGAGAAAGCAAGTAGGAAAGTAAATAGGAGAAGGTGAGATTTAGTGGACAAAGCAAGGAAAATGTGGGGAAATAGGAAGGAGGTAAAGGAGAGCACTTGATGATTGTCTCTTAAAGGTGAAATTTCGTAACTTAAGAATGAACTAACCATTGTATGGTTATTATTGTTCACATTTTTAAACTCCCAAAATAAGGATAAGGCTAAATATTGAAGAAAATTATAATAGGGTCGTCATTCTAACTTATTAAAAGAAGATAGACAAAAACCTAAGAAAAGTAACTATAAGTCCTTACCATAAAAGAGTTCAAGGAGCAAACTATAAAATAGGAAAGATATTAGCCACCCTATTTTATTGGCCTAAATGGTTACCTAATTCTGAAAAGAATTGTAAAGTTGGAGTGTTTGAAATTACATAATCTTAATTAAAAGTTTAAAAGAGGCAGGTTGAAGAACTGAACTAAAACTTATGGTTGGCTATATAGGTTTTTGTTACTTGAGCTAGAGCCTAAAATAAATACAAAGATGTCTAAAAGACCTTAAATTTTATTTTGTTTGAGATCTTAATGGGCTTATTACTTAGCTTAATTCTGTTAATCTTATCTTTGTTAAGTCGAGAGGACTTCACTTCCATTAATTTTGATGACAATCAAATAATAATAATCTTAGAAATGTATGAACTATTTTGATAAGTTTGATAAGTGTGCAGAAAAATGTAAATAACACTTAGTCAAGCCCAAAAGATGTGTGGTCAACAACAAACGATATATCTACAACAGACAATATATCAGCAACAAATGATACGTCAGCAATAAACAATACGTCAGTAAAAGATGAAGTACAACACCAGGCGAAGCGCAATACCAGACGATACATCAACACCAGATAAAGTGCAACACCAGATGAAGCGCAATACCAGACGAAGCGTCATAACAGAAGAAGTATTATACTAGATGATACAAAAGGAAGATACTCTAGAATGTCGGTCAGTTAGTTAGTTGGAGTTAGTTACAAGACTTAACTAATAACAGTTTCTAGAAGATTCAAGAAGTAGTTTCTTAAGAAGACAGTTGGAGACTTAGGCTATAAGTACTAGTTCTAGTCGAAGACTAAATAACATTTTTACAAGAGAGAAATTTTGATTGTACAATACTTAAAGAAATTCTGTATTTAAAGTGCGAAAGAAGAGAGTGAATGCATCTATAACGTGAAGCTCAAAAATATCTTTCCTAGAGAGAGAAAGAAAGGCTAGAGCTTGGAGAGGTTAAAAAAGCATATAAAGAATATTTTGTGAGAGAGACCTAAAGAGACTCTGTAAGTGTAGAAAGAATACTTGTAAAGTTGAAGAGTATAGTGAATTCTCAGACAAACTCTGAGGACTAGATGTAACTCAAGGTTTGGGGTGAACCAGTATAAAATCACGACATCTATTCTCTAATCTTTATCTTTTAATTTTCTTATTGTTGGAAGAGTAGATAATATTACTTGCGATTGCATTACTTATCAACTTTAGTAAAGTGTTTTGTGATCATCTGAATTTTTGTAAAGAAATTCAAGAAATCTCAAAAGATTAATATTTTTGAAAAGATTACACAATCCAACCCCCCTTCTTGTGTATTTTACATATTATACGTGATTTCTATGATAACAAGTGATTTACTTTAGTTAGTATCAGATTGAGCTTTCCAAGAAATACTGTTACGAAGTTAGGACAAAGATCGATGGATGAATCGCATGTTTTTATAGCTGAAGGTGCCCTGGTCACAAGACCTCTTGCATTCAATGGTGAGGATTATCATTATTGGAAGGACAGGATGCGACTCTTTATATAATTCATACATATTAATATTTAGAATATCATCGAGAATGGTCCATATACACCAACGGACGACGAAGGCAATATCATCTCTCATGACAAATGGTCAGCCGATCAGAATGCTCGATTTCAGTTAAACTCAAAGGCTAAGTTCTTTCTAAGTTATGCCCTAAGCAGAAGTGAATATGATAAGGTTCATGGATGCGTATCTGCAAAGGAAATGTGAGACACATCCATTGCACACGAAGGCACAAATCAAGTGAAAAAGTCTAAGATCAGTATTCTTATTCATCAGTATGAGCTATTTAAGATGAAAGATTCGGAGACCATTGATCAGATGTTTGGACAATTTCAAATGATTGTTAACGGACTTAAAGCTCTTGGGAGAATCTACGATAATCAAGATCATGTCAGAAAGATTCTCCGAAGTCTTCCTAAAAGATGGAGACCTAAAGTTACAGCAATATAAGAAGCCAAGGACTTAGGTAAGCTGAAGCTAGATGAATTGATTGGTTTATTGAAGATACATGAAGTAGAGCTTGATGCAGAAGATAAACCTAGAAAAGATAAATCTATCGCATTAAAGGCTGGTCAGAAGAATCAAAAGAACCAAAAAAATAGAAACACATCTTTAAAAGCATTAAAGATCGAAGAAATCAAGAACGATGCTAGTGAATTTGATCAAGATTCAAGTGAAGATGATGATGAACTTTCCTTCATTTTAAGAAATATAGGAGGATGTGGAAAAAGGAAGCGAAGGGAAATAAAGACTTTTCTTTTAAAAATAATAGCAAAGACGAATATAAGAATGAGAAAATTTATATCGTCTATTATGAGTGCAACAAATTGGACATTACAAGTCTAAATGTCCGTTGCTCAAAAGAAAACGGAAGAAAAGTAAAGAAAACAAAAAGAGCATGATGGCAACTTGGAAAGATTTAGATTCGTCCTAATCTGACTCCAATTCAGAGCATCAGAACAAGCAAATATATGCTTGGTAGTTGAAAAGGAATGTGACGATGAGGTAACTTCTAACTTTAATAAACTTCAAGAGGCGTATTTAGAATTGTTAGAATATTCACATGCTATATTAAAACAACATAGGATTTTGAAAAAGAAATTTGTTGAAAGCTTGAAGAATACGGAAGTGTTAGAAAAAGAAAACGTCTGCCACCCTGCTCTTTTCTTGATAAGTCAATTGTCTCAACCTCCTCAACTCTAACGGAGGCAATGTC
>JANIPM010405345.1:0-13267 GCA_027478405.1 Erythroxylum cassinoides | reverse complement strand
GATCTCAAGTCTGAATTTAAATTTAAAAATAAAACATTTTAAAATTGGACTGGGTAATGTAGAATGAATGAAGGGTATCAAAAGATTCTTAAGTTTGAATATATTGCCCATTTAACAATCCCAAAAATAAGAATGGGTTAAAAGTTGGATTAGTGAAAAACATTTGTTAGCATAATTTGATTTATAAATATTATTTAATTTTTATTATAATAAAGTGATAGTCAATTTATATATTTGATATCTAAGTTGAACAAATGGGCAATATGTTATAAGTAAAAGGTTTAATTAACATCGCCATAAAATTGTATAATTTTTTTTAAAAATTAAATAATTTAAAATATAATTGAGAAAATTATCTTTACCTTTCAAATAATTTGAAGTTTAACTAAAACTTTATTAAATAAAAATTAGTTGATTTATTTGAATTTATAAAAATTTATTAATTTACGAATGAATCGGTCAATTTTTATCATCAAGAATTATTAAATAAATTATCAAAAAGTCAAAATTGAACTAAAAAATTGGATGGTTCAAAATGTTTATGATTAATTGATCGAACCGGATGTATTTTTTAATAATTGTTTAAAACATGTAACATTTCATTATTCATATTAATTCCTTAATTGACTAATGATAGAGTGAAATTGATTGAGAAACAAATACAAAATATTTATTTATTATAAAGAGGATATTAATTGTGTTGTAATATTTTTATAAGATAATTAATATTAGATTAGAAAATGGTTTATCCATATTTTAAAAATTGCAAAAAATACAATTAAATAACTAAACCTCATTTTATGACCCTAATCTCGTCTTCTAACTCATTATTTGTAGCGATTAAAAAATATTTTAAATATTTATAAAATTACATATACAATTAATTTATAAACTATTAATTCTCTCAAATCTCGAGCCCACGTTACAAAAACACCGTTTTCATCTTTTTACATACACAAACAACCAAACACTGATCACTCTTCGTGTCTCTCTCTCTTCTCTCGTCTCTCTTTCTTGTTACTGAAATTCAGTTGCAGAGTTTTAAGGAGATAGAGTTGATTTTCCCGAAGATCTCTCTCTCACTGAGCCGCTGACTTTGGAGAAACTGACAGACCAATCAGATCCGTCCAGCTATGAAGGCCATTAACCCTCTCATCGCTTTCGAGCACAAGAGGTCAGTGTTACGCGCTCACTCTTCTTTTCTCTTCCCTTCTCGCGCCACGCGTACCTTTTTTAAGCTTCTTCACTTCTTCCTCTTCGGTCCGATCGTTTCTGTTTTGCTAGTGTTCATTTTTAAGTGTTGATCGTTTCGATAAGTGGAGATTTGGATTTGTGGAGTTGATCTTCGTAGCGTTTGAGTGCTTGATCGATTTGTGATCTTTATTTGAAGTTGTCTGTAATTGGGTGGAGTTTGAACAATGTGTGATAATAGGCCTAGTTCAGGAGTTTTGATCATAAATGTGGTGTAGTTCTATAGTGAAATTGAGTTACATTGCGTACAAATTCGAGTAGCATGGAGATTAGAGTTGAGATTTTGAGTGGAACATGCTCTTGTCTAGTTTGAGTCCTGGATCGTTGAAGGTAGATTGCAGGTATGTTTCTGTTAATCTTTGCCTCATTTTAGTTGTGGTGCGGATTTTGAACTTCTTTTGTTGAAGTTTTTGTGTCATTTTTGTGTTTTTTTAATAGGTTGCGTGCTTATGTAGAACTAAGCTAGCATATAGTGCAGAATGATTTGTCTCTCACACTCTCTCTCTCTCTCTTTGTGTGAGTGTGTATGAGTGTTGCACTGTTTATTATGTTTGTGTTATGCTTGTTGATTCACTGCAATGGAGGATCTATGTTGTATGGTATAGAAGATTTTGAAATAATGCGTTAGTAAATGTTCATATCGACAGGGATGCTTATGGATTTGCAGTGAGACCACAACATGTACAAAGATACCGGGAATATGCTAATATCTACAAGGTTTCCTTTTAGACTCCTACTTATTTCTAGCACCTGATTGGTTGTTTAGCCAGTGGAATTTTTTTTGTTTCTTTTTCGTTTTCACTATGAAGTGTTTTTGAGAGAAAAGGAGAGGAACTAACATACCTAGGGATGTTTCTACAGTTTGAGTTTGATAGCTAAAGAATGAAAGTTTGCATATAATTTCTTGTTGTATTTACTCCTTGAACGATTGAAATTGTATGATGTAAAAGGTTAAAATATGTGAAAGTTTGCATATAGTTTATTGTTGTATTCACTCCTTAGGTGATTGAGATTGTATGATTTAAAGGTTAGAATACTTTTTGTTATTGTTCATCTGTTTATCCACATACCATATCTATAGAAAAAGGAAAACGAAATTTAAACAAAGGATAGATAAAGGAAGATAAAATTGCCCCTTTCTTTTTCTCATATCCTCACATGTTTAGGAGGAAGAAGAGGAAAGATCAGATAGATGGACGAGTTTCTTGGAACGAGAAGCAGGATCCATTAAATTGGCAGTGAATGGATCATATACAGAAGAAGGAAGCAAAGGACTGAGTACGCAAGCGAAGATTGAGGGTGTAGAGACTGATGTTGAAGGAGATAATGTAAGTAGTGAAAAGCCAGGCTCTGATACTTCACCTGAAAATGTCATTGAAAAGGAAGAGAAACAAGCAGCTGAGAATAGAAAAAACCATAAGATCCAAATATGGACAGTGATTAGACCATCACTACGTGTAATTGAAGATATGATGAGTAGCCGTGTGAAGAAGAAGGTCAATCAAGTAAGGGAGGACAAGGACCCTAGAACAGTTGTGTCTCCTATGGAGGATGCCAAGATGCTAAAAGGATCAGCTGAGGAGGATTCTGAAGATGAGTTTTATGATGTTGAAAGGTCAGAGCCAATTCAAGATTCCCCTTTGACTGACAACGTTGGTGTCTCTACTATGGTTACTACAACTGCTGATGCAACCACTTTTGAATCTTCTTGTCCCTGGAAAGAAGAGCTAGAGGTCCTTGTTCGCGGGGGTGTTCCAATGGCGCTTAGGGGAGAGGTATACTCGATCCTTATTTCTTTTCAACTTGTTTACTGATTTCTGTACTCATTTCTGATAACAATTTTAGCTATGGCAAGCATTTGTGGGTGTAAGGGCTCGTCGAGTGGACAAGTATTATCAGGATCTGCTCAAGGCAGAACTTAATACTAATCATGCTGATAAAGAGTTGGACAATCATGCTAAGGATTCGACCATGGATCACTTGTATGCGTCTGAGAAATGGAAGGGACAAATTGAGAAGGTCATTGCAATGCCTTCTGTATCTGGATGACAATCCTTGTTTCCTCCCGACATTTCATTGCGAAATTTCTCATCCTGCTAGTGGTGTTAATGCAGGATTTGCCTCGAACATTCCCAGGGCATCCTGCTTTGGATGATGATGGTAGAGATGCCTTGAGGCGCTTACTTACGGCATACGCTCGACATAACCCCTCAGTTGGCTATTGCCAGGTACCTGAGCCTATAATGCTAATTGCAGTCAGTTGAACATTTTCCTCACTTCAAATAGCTAACTCTTTTTCTACTTCACATTAATGATTATATAGGCCATGAATTTCTTTGCGGCCCTGTTACTGCTTTTGATGCCAGAAGAAAATGCCTTTTGGTACGCTTAGAAACTTAGTTGGCATAATTCATTTAAGTTATTTACCATGATATCTTCATAGCCAAAATAGTGCTATTTTTTACTGAATTTAGCTTGAATTCTCAGGGCATTGATGGGCATTATTGATGACTATTTTGATGGGTATTACTCAGAGGAAATGATAGAGTCTCAGGTAATGTTTACCAAAGTTCTAGTTTCTCAATGCCATTGTTTTTACTGTCATTTTATTTTTCTCACGGCAAAAGAAAAATCACAGAATATCACTTGACATTTACAAATAGATATTCTGACTGATTTGTTTCTCTTTTTCAGGTTGACCAACTTGTTTTTGAAGAGTTGGTGCGTGAAAGGTTCCCTAAATTAGGTTGGTATAAGTATTCATATGATTTCTTATACCTTTCAAGTTCTTTAAATTAGCAACAAATTGGATTTCATATGTCAACATCAATTCTATGTCAGTGAATCATTTGGATTACCTCGGAGTGCAAGTGGCATGGGTGGCTGGGCCATGGTTCCTTTCCATCTTCATGAACATGCTTCCTTGGGAAAGTGGTCAGGTTTTTTGTTTTAATGCATGACTTACAAGACTTAGTACGTTTTAACATTGCGTACTAAGATTCATTAATTTTACATCAGTTCCTTAATTTGGATCCATTATTTCCAAGGAAAGCTAACACATAAACTGGTGCTGTCCTCCTTACTTCAGTTCTGCGAGTGTGGGATGTGCTTCTCTATGAAGGAAATCGTGTCATGCTTTTTAGAACAGCACTTGCCTTAATGGAGTTATATGGTACTGGGTGAACAATACTGAGTTTTTTTTTTTTTTTAATATCAATGGATGTCATATTTATTTATCTAAGTTTCTGTTGCCCTTTTTTCTCTGTGAAACTTGATTTAGTTTCAGTTTTTTGTAGGCCCGGCATTGGTTACTACTAAGGATGCTGGTGATGCAGTAACTCTGCTACAGTCACTGGCTGGTTCAACATTTGATAGCAGTCAACTAGTTTTAACAGCTTGCATGGGTTACCAAAATGTGAATGAAACTAGGCTGCGAGAACTGAGAAATAAGCATCGGCCTGCTGTTATGACTGCAGTTGAGGAAAGGACAAAGGGGCTTCAGGCTTGGAGGGATTCCCATGGTTTGGCATCAAAGCTATATAATTTCAAACATGACCCGAAGTCAATTCTGATAGATAAGCCTAGAAGTGGTGATTTTTCTCGCTCAGAGTCTGGATCTACTAATGCAGATGATGTTGTCATTAGCCTGACTGGTGATGGGGAGTTAGATACTACTCCAGATCTCCAAGATCAGGTGGACCACATCCCCTCTTAAGCATTATCTTTCATGAAGGAGTTAATGCATTGTTAACTTTTTACTGTAAACTGCAATCTCTAGACTTTCAGTGTTTGCATGCTGTTCTCCTGTTAGTGGTTATATTTTTTATTTTTCAGGAGGGTGTAGGGGATTGGGGACTATGATTGTACATGTTTGAGTGTTTTGATTTTCTCATATAAATGATGTTACAGGTTGTATGGCTAAAGGTTGAACTGTGCAAGTTGCTAGAGGAGAAAAGATCTGCTGTTCTGAGGTCAGGATTTCTATTGTCATGTGTCTTTGCAACCTTACAAGCTTACATGTACTACATGCTTCAAATCATTTCATGGTTGTCTTTGTTCTGTGCCCTGAAGTGTAAGTGTCATGTGGATTTGCATTGTTGCACTGTTCCTTGGAGATAGTCTCCTTTGGATCAGACTTCCACTATTGTGCTCTTCATTGATTTAGTATTTTTGTCTCTGTTAAGTGGCTTGACGTCATTTTACACATTTGACTTTTGAGTCCTTTATTATCAAACTGATAGTTTGTTCTGTAGCAATATGTATGATGGAGCATGGTTATTTTTCTTCTCAACGGAAGAATGGCGTAGAATAGCTGAAATGGTGGAATAGAGGATTTAAATTTAATGTAGAAAGGGATTGTGGCATGGTTAAGGTACAAGTAAGGGAACATGACATACAAGTAGACATGAAACTGTAGCTTTATTCTAGTCTTTGTATGACCAGTGAATTCAGCTAATTTTGGTAGTCTTGTACATATTGCAATATGTTCTTGCTAGGCAATAACGAAATGAAGTTTTTGACAAGTTCAATTATTAGTTTGCACTATTCACAACTTTTCAGGTGCAAAGCTTTGGCCTTAGATGGAACATCTTTTTGATCACTTCCCCAGAAATGGAGCAGGGCTAGATGTTGAGCAAGGATCACACTTAACTTGTGAATGTAAATGAATAGAGTAGCAGATATTGTCTATATAGGTGGCGGGTTTTATTGAAAAGTAACTGGAACTTTTGTGCTGTGGTTTATGTTTCTGTAGGCGGCATTCTTTATTTTTTGCTTCATACTTCATCTCTATCATATGATGCTATTGGTTTGTGAAATTATTTTCGTTGAAAGATTATCTCATATTTACCTTGTAACAATTCTTTATCAGAGCTGAGGAGTTGGAGACAGCTTTGATGGAGATGGTCAAGCAGGACAACCGACGGCAACTGAGTGCTAGGGTATACATATAACTTTATTTTTTCATTCTTATTTGGAAAATCTTTTTATACGAACTTTTGGGGCTTCATGTTGCTAAAACAACGAATACATAAGAGATAAATAACTTGAGAACATATGGGTTTTTAGGCGAGGGGGTTTGTGAGAGCAAATCTGTTTTCATGAAGAAATATCAGAATAAGAAGTCCTTCAGGATTAAAAAAAAAGTCTTACGGTGAATTTCGTCTAGATGCACAAGGTCTTCCATCCAACGCCACTGGAAAATGATAAAAGCTGCTATAAGATATGTTCGATGATCAGTTTTCTGTGAGTTTAGGATTTTCGCTGACATGGTCTTGGGTTTTTGAAATGAAATTGTAATTTTTAGTTGAACCGAAATGGGTAGTGATTTTGTTCTTTGAATTGTTATTTATCTCAGATTCTCTTCATCCAGATCTGCCAATGCCTAATCCTGATTCAAATGCATTGCATTCTGAATATTTGCTTATGATCGCTAGGTTGAAGAGTTGGAGCGTGAGGTTTCCCAGCTGCAAAGGGCCCTTGCTGATAAGCAGGAACAAGAAAATGCAATGCTCCAGGTTCATGCTTGTTTCATATTTGCTTATAGCGCTTCTCACACGCAAAGCCATTGGTTCTTCTCTCATATTTGACTTATAATTTTGTTCCCGATGCTGAGACCACTTAGTAACCATGCAGGTCTTAATGCGGGTGGAGCAAGAGCAAAGACTAACAGAAGACGCACGCAGATATGCTGAACAAGATGCGGCAGCCCAGAGATATGCGGCTCAAGTGCTTCAGGTTTGTATTTTTCAATTGTTTTTGTTGAATATTTTGCTAGAGTTGTGTGAGTCATAGTTTTCAGTGATTCTTAAGATAATTTGCATGATGAGCCTGGAAAACTAATTTTGTTGCACTATCACTGAATTCTGATATTTATTAGACAGTGATTATATTAGTGATGCTTCCTTTCTGCGAGAGGTTGTCTGAACTTTTTAACTTACAGTTTAATTGCTTCTTTGATGATGATCAACTACTACAACTTTTACATATCTACAGGAGAAGTATGAAGAGGCCATGGCATCCCTTGCTCAAATGGAGAAGCGTGTAGTTATGGCAGAGTCTATGTTGGAGGCGACCCTGCAATACCAATCTGGTCAACTAAAAACACAACATTCTCCGAGGTAAGTAGTCAACTTCCTTTCAGAGTAAAATGTATGCAGCTTCAGTTTTCTTATTGACTTGTTAATTATACTACGGTTGTTGAATTGTGTTGGATAGTATTTGGATGTAATGATGTTAAATAAAATATACTGGTTTGGCTCATGCTTCTGAATTTCCATTTCGATTGAGGTAGTGTGCACATCACATCCATCAATTTCTGGAAATTAAACACGATACAAAACAAGGTCAAGAAATTCATTTCCTGTAATTTTAACTACAAACCTCTGTCTGCAATGTCTATTTGGAGTGCGTAAGTTACCCAATTGGATCACGTAGTTGCTTAGAGATGAATCTAAAATTTTTCAGAACTCCTGGGCAAGCACATAAAGCAAATCAAGAGGCTATTCAAGACATACCTCCAAGAAAGGTTGGTTTATTAGCTCGACCTTTCGGACTTGGATGGCGTGACCGAAACAAGGTTTGTCTTTTACGTATTTACGTCGATATTAATTTCAAACGCAAAGAGCAAGTCAGTTTGGATGTTGTTTAACCAAAATGGATAAAACAGGGGAAACCTGCTAATGTTGATGAGGCAGAAAATGGCAAGTCGTTCACCGAGGAGCAAAGTCCAAGCAATGAGCAGGAGGCAAATGGTCATTCAGTTAAGGAAAACGAGTAGATTATTTTAGGGTCGGTATAACTAAATTATCTTAAGTTGTCAGACTGGTAGATAATTTTTTGCCGTACCGTTCAGAGTGTAGATCACTTTTCTTCTTTGGTCATCTTTTTATATAACGCCCCTTGTAGAGCTATTTCCATTTATTGTTTGTTCACTGTTCAGTAGCAATAGTTGGTCTCTTTACAGCTGAATAGTATGTACAAAAGAAACATGAAATCCTTCATGAAACAATTGTATAATCTTTGATTCAATATTGCTTCTTCTGTGAATTCTTCTTCATATCTTCAATGTGAATAACAGAAACAAAATGAAGTTTATTCCGATTGGAAGAAGGTTTGAACCGAAGAAAGTTCAACCTTGAAGTTTTTCGCAATTTGTAAGTGTAATTTTTTCCGTATCGTTTCAATTTTATCGGATGTTGAACTTTTGCTTAACCCCGTAGTTCTTCTCAATTCATTAGTGTCTAAACTTCTCTGTATCATTCCAATTTTATACAAAAGATAGCTATCTGATCTGGTATTAAGAATATGGTAAAGTGAATCTCTTCAAGGATAGACCAATTTCTATTTAGATACAGAGCCATTGTACAAAAGAGCTTGTGCAAAGAAAGGGCACAGTTTTGGGTGGAGGGAGGGAGATCACTATAGTAAAACAAAAATAACCAAAAAAGAAACTTACACAAAATGGTGAGAAAATAAACTAAATAGAAAAAAAAGGGTTTATGGAAAAGATAAAATCATGTATTGCAGCAATAGGAATAACATTCTAGGTCGCTGCACCTGTTGAAATTGAATCCTGTTCAGTGACCTCATTGTAGATACATAAACCTGTACTTACAAAGCTTGCAATCATGTCAATTGGCTCCTGAGGATGGTATGGTTCCCTAAACATGGGTGCATTCTAAAATTCGCCTATCAACTTCACAGTTCTCTTCTAGATCTAGGAGTAGACGAGCCTGTGCGGGAGCTGTGTACTGACTGAGTCTCGGGATCGTACTTTTGAGAAGCAAGATAAGTAAGAGCTGTAACTACATCAGCTATGAGGGGCCGCATGTTAGGCTGTTCCTGAACACACATTGCAGCAACTGCAAGCGCTTGGTACAAACCCCTCACAGGATACTGACCTTGGAGAAGTGGATCGGCCATTTGGGCGAATTTCCGTCGATCTTTGAATAAAGGCCGTGCCTGCATCACGGGAACGACATTAGATCAAGATTCAAAAGCAAAACTACCCAGATCACTAAATATTTTTATTTCTACTTAGGTTGGACTGCATAAAGTGAGTAACATCTTGAAACAATATAACAGCAACTGATAAATGGGCACATAAGCCTGAGGCAAGAAGTTGGCAGAAATCTCAAGGATCAACTACAACTCTCACCCAGTCAAGACCCAGACTATTAAATCTTGAGGAAACTCAGCTCTGAAACCGAAGGAAAAAGAGAAGAAGAAGCACTTAATTGCAAGTTTGTCCATGCCGAATCAATTAATTATAAGATGAGAAAACTCCCTCAATGAAAAGAGTATAATACTTATCACAAGTTCATAACCTCAGTATGCTACCTAATGCTACATGAATTTCAAGAGTATTCACATTGTACGTCCGAAGAAGTTCCGACAATGAAGTTCACTGCAGACTTAAAGTCTGATTTCCAAAGATAGTCACCTAGTTGTCTTTCCTCCTTACGGGGCACCGGTTTGTCCTTTCTTTATCTTAGCACTAACTAGAAGTAGTTCTTCAGACATGGTTTGATTGTAAAATAATGGTGAATTAAGGAATTTGTTGTTTCATCAATTTCAGGTCCAAATATACCATGTGAAACAAAAGTCAAATTAACCATTGCTGGTCTAAAAGGTTATAATATCCAAGAGCATATAATAGGTCAGAAGTAGTTCATGCCATGCCAATAAAGAAAACATACTTTCACAGAAGTGAGAAGCTACTTCAAATTGACGACTACAATGATATTTCAAACTGAATACTGCAATGATAAGATGGAACTTAAGTTTACAAAAGGCCACAAGTGTCTTACCCATGCAACTAGATTATGCTCCCCGCCACCTCTGGAATTGTCAATAGCTTTTCTCCCGGTAATGATTTCAAGGAGTACAACACCGAAACTGTATACATCTGATTTTAGAGTAAGCTGACCCGTCATTGCATATTCAGGAGCACAATATCCATAGGTTCCCATCACTCTAGTGGAAACATGAGTCTTGTCTCCCACGGGACCCAATTTTGCCAACCCAAAATCAGATAGCTTGGGATGATAATTTTCATCAAGCAAAATGTTCGAGCATTTCAAATCACGATATATCACAGGGGGGTTAGCTCTGTCATGCAAATACTCCAAGCCCTTAGCAGCACCGGCAGCTACTTTCATTCTCGTAGTCCAGTCAAGTCGTTTTCTATCAGGTGGCAGGTCTAAAATATAAACGCAATAGAAGAAAATTACTGATGTATGTCGAAAAACATTAACCTTAAATGAGTATAAAGATGCTCAAAGCGATCAACAAAATGGGCGTCCAAGAGGCAATGACTCGTGAACAGTTAGCAAAGTGATTGGAAAGAAATATTACATTCAAATGAATACGGAATATCTGTACGCTTCTCTAATTGCACTCAAGATAAGAACAAAACACATGTATTCTCATAGCACTTCCTTCTAATTTGTAATTTATCTAACAAAACCTCCCTTCATTAGAGATAAGAACAAAACACATGTATTCTCATAGCACTTCCTTCTAATTGTAATTTATCTAACAAAACCTCCCTTCTTTGCCTCATTAATTAATATTTTTACCATCTTAAAGAGAGTATCAAACTTCTGAAGCCTAACAACTATAAATCAACTATTTGAGAACTTACCATGTAGATGATCTTCCAGAGATCCTAATGGCATGTATTCATAAACCAAAAGTCTTTGGTCTCCATCAGCACAGTACCCTATCAAGTTAACAAGATTTGGATGGTGAAGTAGGCTCAACATCAATACTTCAACAAGGAATTCCCTGTTACCCTGTAGCCCATTGCGATCAAGTTGCTTAATAGCAACAACCTACAACGTATCAAAGAAATATTCAGGTCATTTGGAGCATTACATTTTGTGCTGAACTAATAGTTACAATGCCAAAGATAAAAAGGTGTTCAGTCTAAAATTTGAAGCAATAATCTAGTTTTGGGTCAGATGGATTCACAATATCTTGAAATTAGAATCAATTACTCAAATGTTCCTCTTGATCCTTTGAGCTGACAAGTTTCATTATTATCTTTCCACGATCAATCAGTTCTTCTCTTGGATATGAGCATCATAAGGTAATCAAGGAGATAAAGTTTCCAGGGAACGATTTGATCTACATCTACAAACAATGATTAGATACAAGGAATTGTCCTTTTGTAAATCTTCATTCAAAAAGCCGAATCCAACTAGTTCAACAAACCTTATTATTACTCTCCAATCTTCCTTTATATACTCGGCCAAAACCTCCTTCACCCAAAAGACAATCTGCCCTGAAGTTCTTTGTTGCAGCAGCCAATTCACGGAACGTAAATGTATGCGCTGCAATATGATCAGTGCCTCCCTCCTTAGGAATATCCTTCTTAATATCCAAGGTCAAGTTTACCTTCACTTTCTCTGCATAAAACAATAGAACGACAATATGCATTACAATCAACCCACCAATAATTTGAAACACAATAAATAGTATTCACTATCACATCAGTTGAACTAAAAACAGTTCTGAACCAGGTCATGTAAAAAATCTTGTCATCCAAATTTGAGAACATAACAAGAACCAAAAGATAAAACGATCATCTAGGATTAGGAACGACCAACTGGATTATTCCCCTTGCATACCTAACTCTATTGCTCTGACAAGCATTGCCCGCTGCCCAAAACTTAGAACGACCATGAATACTCGACAATAAAATGATATGAAACACTCTTTCATGACAAATTAGCACACATGTACCTTTAGAATTTCAATCAATCATTTAAGAAAAAATAACAAGGGGCCGACTGTGAACATAGCGTAACAAGATATCCCGCAATGCCAGACTACCGTTGAAATGAAACACTGATGAACACTTGGAGGGTTTTGCCAAAATAATTGCAATTTTTAAATACTCAACAAACCTAAATAGAAAAAAGACACATTTTGTGAACCAACTTCGTGAGGTAGAATGATTGCATGTATAAGTATGCTGGCAATTAGGCCACATGCCTAGTGAAATCCGCAATTTTGACTGATAGTACCTTTCCCCGACAAAAAATATATATGCAAACAGAACTATTCAGATAAATTATCACTGAATCTACACCGTTAATATGTAATGGATTCCCACAGATTGGGAATTTATCCCAGAAATTTTAAAAGATCCCAGAGCTTCAAAAGGGATAGAAATGACTACGATCGAAATTCATCACCTTCAGGCCAAAAAATGACCTTGAAACTGAACCACATTAGCGCAAAACTGCGATTAAATTAGCTTTACCAACCATAATCCCCACGTCCAATCCAGATCAACACATACTTAAATACCCTCGAAAAGAAAGCTTCAAACTTTGATGAATGTGACCCAGTTCTCATGAAATTCACCAACTTTACATGAAATAACTACTTTAAAACGATATCATGAACCAATACAGCAGAGGAGGACAAAAAAAAGAAGAAGCAAACCTTGAAGTATCCTCTACTTAAAAATACCTGAAGATGATGGGATCTGATCATCAGACTTGTTGTTGTTCTTCTTCTGGGGTTTCTTTTGGTTCTTTCTTGACTTTCCAGAACAGAGAAAGCAACCCATGATCGGCTTCTCTCTGTTACTTCAGAAGAGTATCCCCAGAGACAGAGACAGGGACAACAACAGAGACAGAGAAATATGAAGATAGGAGAGAAAAGAAGTGTGTTCTCTTCGAAAATGGTTTATATATTCTTTCTAGTTTATGTCTTTTTTGCTCTCGTGCCCTTCCTGAAAACGTGTCCCTGTCTGTTTGATATTCACAAAACAGTCCCATAGTTCTTACATTTCTGTAAATTGACCCGGTGGGAAGAAGTGAAATAGGACCTAATTTTGTAATTTAAAAAAAATACTCAAAAAACCATTTAATTTTAACTAGTATTAATAGAATTAAAAAATATATAATTTCAAATTTAACATGGCTTTCTCAATATTGATGTAACCCTTGTTTTTAATTACTAAAAAGACATAAATTTTAAAAAAAAATTATTTAAGTTT
>JANIPM010405276.1:0-13278 GCA_027478405.1 Erythroxylum cassinoides | reverse complement strand
ATGAGATATTTTTGGAAGGTTTCAACTATAACAAGGTGTCTTTAATTATCAACCCGTAAAAGATAAAATACTTTTCAAACATATTTCTCTATTCTTAAAACTTAAACTTAAAACTTCTAATTAAGAGATGTAGCGGCTTGTGTTATAATTTTAAATAAATCGTTAACATCTTGTCGCAGGCGTTGGCCGTAACAATCATTCAATTACATGATGGAAGGGGAAAAAATAAAGCTATGATGACAATTATTAAAGGATAAAGTCGCAAGTGTAAGTGTATTGTTGGGTAGATGGTGTTTTTCTTTGCTTTATAATCTTGCCGAGGAGTTCGTTTGTTTTTTTTTTTATTAAAAGGAAACTGACAAAACAGATTATAAAATAAGTCTAGAAAAATTGGTTTCCAACATATCCTTAAAGAAGAAGCGTTGGCACCTTATAAGTGCAGTATCAAAATAAATGACTCTGACATCAAAAGTAGCAGCATAAGTGACAAGTCAGTCAGTACTTCTGTTGCCCTCTCAGTAAATAAGCCAATAAACAACAATTTTCCTCGTGAAAATTCTTCAATATGATCGTCGGCTGTCTTTTGTTTTAGAGGTGGTGATACATTAAGTTATATATAATTTAGTAAGAAACTACCAACTTATCCACACTTATATTGATAAATATACACCTTTATTTAGCTCGTAAACCTTGTAAATCAAAAAGGGTCAAAATGTGTTATTTTAAAAATTATAAGACATATTTAATTATCTCAATTAGTTTAACTGTCTCAAGTTATTGTATAATTTTTTAATAATTTATAATAGACTAAAAAATTGAAAATTTTCATTTTGAAATTTCTATATTTATTTCTCACTTTGAAATAAAATAATGATTATTTGTTAATAAAATAAATTAATTTTTCATTAAATTCAAACTTAAGTAAAGTTTTTAATTTTATATTCTATTATACATTATTATTTAATATTCAATGCTATCTAAATTAAATTATACACGATATTAATACTATTATCATAAAAATGCTAATAAAGCGTATTTTAATTTTATTAACATTTGTCCAATTAAATTACACATCTTTTTGAAAAATGATTGTCATCTATATTACAGTGAGAATCTAAGATGAAGTTTAAAGTAGAAGATATGCTTAGTAAAATTATATCTTTTCCATTATCTTAGAGGCTGATGAAAGTATATCCAATAGGAAGACATAGAAGTACGTAGTGGGTGATCCCACTCAATCTCTAAATTTCACTTCTTTCCCATTAGATCTTAAGATAAAAAAAGTAATTATAGCTCCAGATATTGAAATACTTAAGAAAGGAGTTGCTAAGTAGGATCCACTTTGATTGATTTTTTTCATGGACAAAAGGCTATCTTTCTCTACATTAAATGTATGGGCTCAACTGTACTGGAAACACCTTAATTTGATAGATGTTCTTCTCAATGATCAAAATCTTTTCCTTATTAGATTTGGCACTCTCATCCAATAACCGTGCTTGAATCCAGTCCCTAGCCCTTTAACTTTAAGCCACTTCTTCTTCAAACCTGGAAACCTAAAACCAAGTTTATCAACCTAAAGCAAAAGCAAGCTGCCCTATGGTTGAATATCTATCGTATTCTACATGAATATTACATAACAAATAGCTTAAGCCACTTAGCAAGCCTCCTTGTCTTGATGATTTAACAATTATGAAAGGAAGTAACTTCAGTAGGGAGAGCAGCTTCTCTTATCACAACAAATGCAAGGAACTAAAGATTGTAAGCTTGAATTTTGCAAATGATCTGCTATTATTATCTGCTGCTAGCTCAAGATCAATTCAGTAGTTAAGGGCATCACTTTAAAAATTCAATACCCAATCAAGATAGGCTATTAGTAAGCACAAAAGTCAGGTAATCCTCTCAGCTAGCTCAGTAGACCAAGCAAGCAATTTTTGTAACATCTTACTTCCATAAGGCATATGCCTAAACATCCAGAGGACGTTTAAGAACATACCCTATGGGAATGACATGTTAGAGAAATCACATCAACTTATATGGCTTCATATAGAACATAAGCATTTTCAAAGATCATACCTCCTTATTACGTTCACAAAGTGAAATGTACTTACATTCTTATTTCATTTCATCATCCATGTTTGTACACAACATAACATTTGAGAATTTAAGGTTCTATACAAGAAGTACAACATGAAATGAGAAGCTAAAAAAACGTATTCTTTCTAGAACGTATTCTTTCTAGACTCCGTGGATATCAGCTAACCAAACCTTTGAGCCATTCTTATTTCCAAAATTTGACAATACCAAGCTACTAGTATATTGCCTTAAAAGCTAAGTTACTCCGATACCTAAAAATCAATAATGTAATTTTGATAAGTTTGCGAACTCAGTGAGTGAACCATCATTAATATATTCACTCAAGTTAGGACACAACATCATAACATATAATCCAAATTCTCAAATATATAACATTCTTCAAAACCAATTCCCATTTATCAAATCATTTAGTTTACATACCAAATCACACACACACACACATATAATCATTCATTTTAACAATATGTACACAAATATTTCATATTACCATTTCCACATAATTTAGAAATTCTTCACAACCATCCGCATGACACATACATACATACATCCATACACACACACACACACATATATACACACACACACACACATATATATATATATGTATATATACACACACACACACACACACACACATATATATATGTATATATATATATATAGTGTGCATAGTCATACAACACATGCATCAGATCTAAGTCCGGTATTCAACATTTAATTAAGCATTCATTTACCCACATTTAGATACAATTAGATAGCACTTCCAATACATTTCCAAATATTGAACTCCTCAGACAATCCATGTCTAAAATTATCAATATCATAATCATATCAAAACAATTCAAACAGAACCATATATATAATTGATATTTCACATCTAGGTTATTCACTGTATGCTCCAATTAGCTATTGCCTTGATGAGCCGACAATCTCTGGATGTGTGTACTCAATTTGTACTTCTATATCATGCAATACACACATATCTACACGTCGCTAACTCGTTTCATTAAATGGATGCTCAATTATACACATGTATATCTATTATATTCCATGCATGCTCAATTGACTTTCAGGGTATGTAACTTTATGCAAAGATCTTAATCCATTCCTAGGCCATCAATTATACATTTATTCAAATTCCCATTCATACTACGTTTATGCTCTTCAATATTCATAAGTTCATCTTGGCCTTAATCAACTCCAAAGACACTAATTAGAGTGACTTATCATCATTTGGTTCAATAATTGCACAAAACTAAGCTCATCATCCAAAAGCACTGCCCACAGTTGTGGGGAACCTTCCCACGATCATGACAAAAGCTAAACATCCAGGCTATGATCATGCATTGAGGGCCACGATCGCGACAAAACCTAAAATGACTAGGCCACGATCATGCCCTACATTCTTCCTTCACTTTCTTACAAATTTGTCAACCCTAAATACATATCAAACATTTCCAAATTTCCATAATTCATACCTTTATATGCAATTTCAATTCATGCAAATTCAACTACCAAATTAGCTACATAAATCTCATCAAAACTCTACTTATTTAGTTCTTCATCATTCACTACATATTATCATACCTTTAACCCTAACTTTGACAAATTCTAGAACACTTCAATAACATCCATCTTTGATATAACTTCACCCTCATTAACACCTCAAATCTCTACCTAAACTATTTATATAACCTACTATTTCCATGCATCAAAACAAAACCAATTCATTCATCAAAATCCAACACAACTCATCATCAACCCTACATGTATTCTATCTCAATTTTATCATCATGAATGTTATGCTAAGATATATCACAATAGGGAAAGAAATCACTTACTTATTTAACTCTACTTTCACCTCAATCCACAAGATATCCTAGCCTTTCAAACTTACAAACATAAAGCATATTCCAAGAACAAGATGAAAACATAAAGGGGCTTCAACAACAAGATGAAGACAACTAGATTTTGGAGTGTTAAGGTGTAGGATGTTGGGAAAAAATTCAAGGGTTATGGAATTTATGAGAGTGTGTCATTGGTGAGGGAAAGAAGGAGAAAACATAAGACCAAGACATGAAAGAAGGTGGTCTTGCAAGTGTAAGAGATGTGGGTGAGGTATGTGGTGAAGAAAAGGACACTTGGCATGGCACTTGTCATGCTAAGAGCCATGTTATGTGTCTTTGTCTTACACTCCTAATTGTCACTCCATAACTAGTCCACTTGTCATTTAATCACTAGGCCAAGTGTCATTTAACTATACCACCATTTGTCACTCATGGATTGAAACCATTTGTCACTCTATTATTAATGCCATATGTCACCATTTTATAGGCTCATTCAACCTAAATTCCCATGTATCGTTTTCTTTTGTCCTTTAACATTTTTCCTAGACTAGATGCACATATCACTTTATCAATCACTCTATTGTAACAATAAATTCCCAATTCACTAATTATAATCAATCACATGAAATTCAATGTTGGCCCCTGAATTTTTTTCTTTAATTAAGCATGATTTAAATGAATTATGAGATGATGATAGGTGAACTTTTGGGACTTAATTTCTTTTTTATGTCTATGTTAGTAGAATTTATTGCATGGGTTAGTTAAATTAAAAGTAGTAAGAATGCATAAAAGGGTATTTTGGGTAACTTACTTAAGGTTAAAAACAATAAGGCATTAAAGGAAAGGTATAGTGGACATTTTACCTTCATTAAGGCTAGAATGGGAAAAAGACACTACAAGAAAATTTGGCTTCAGCAACTATAGTAAAATGGTTGCTAATTATATACATTTTGTAACCAAAAAATATTTGGTTGTAATATATAAGTTATGTATATTTTTTACCAACCAATCAATACTCGGTGGCTATAGATAGTCACTAAAACTTACAATTCATAGATAATAATATAACGACCAAACTTAACAATTTTAGTGACAACTTTAATGGTCGTTTTAGAAAATTATTAATAACAACCAAATTAACAACCAACTATTGAGTGGTCACTATAAGTATTTTAAATTTTCCATTAGCAACCAATAAATTTGGTTGCTAAATTTACATGACTTCTTTACAGCAACCACATTATATGATTGCTAAAGAAGTATTTATAGCAACAAAATAATTTGTCGCTAAGTATTTTAGAAAAGATAAAAAGAGTTCTTTAGATTCGGTCCATATAGTTTAAATTAGTTTTAAGGTTCGTTCTTATAATAATTAATTATTATTATTTAATTTATATTAATTTTTATAATTCAAAATATATAATCTATAAGTCTCAAAGGTTAAAAGTTGAAGCCCTAAAATATCTTTGAAAATAAGAAACACAAGAAATACACAATTTGATCTATTGTGTAAATGGCTGTCCATGCTACATATATTTTGTGTATTTGCCTGATTATGATTAATCTATGCCTTGGGAACTATCGCCTATACTTGGTTTGTGTTTGGGTATGTCTAGGGAGCTATTTAAATGCTACAAGGCAATTAGAAAACCTGTAGAAGTTAGTTTCCTAAAGATGGAATTTTATAAATATGTAACTTGAATCTGAAAGTGTTATTGTTAGACTGTTTATGCAATCAAATTTGAGAGTTGACAGTTTGTTGCTATTTTCTTGTTTTCTCAACAAGATTTTGACATACTTTTAAGTCCAATATGCTTGGAAATTCTAGTCAAATATCAAAGAAACAATCTTGAATGTTCAAAGAAGCGAAATTTGCATTGTTTGCTCTTTGTTTTTGAGTTATGCATTCTGTTCTGATTTTATGATGCTTTAACTTGATTTTAGCTTTTTTTAACTGCCAAAAACATGATAAATGACAACTCATCATCTGTTGGGTTATCAAAGAAATTTAAGTAGAACACAATTTTTGAAGTTTAATGAGAAGAAACTAGCAACTTACATGTTGTTTTAGTGTGAAAATTACATATATGATTTATTGGGTTATATGATCATATTTTTTTGATTTAAGGGCCGAAATTTCATAAATAAAATGGGTACAAGTTGTGCTTAAGTTTGAGCTAAATTAGACATTAAATTATTGGTGTTTTCACTTTGTTTTTGTGGGATGAACTTTTTAAAAGAGTTGTAGTTTGTTTGGAATTATAATTACATTCATTTACTTGTTAATGCTCTTATTGAGTAAAAACAATCATTTGCATTAAAAATTTTAATAAACAACACTCTCCTTATGGAGTTGAGTCTTATTTCACCTTATACTAAGTTTTTAATTAATTAATGGTAGGAATAAGGTGTTAATTTGTATATGTTTAATGACACCTACCTAATTTTGACGTTGTTGTTGGGAAGAGTTGTTTAATTTGTTAAGTCCTTAACTGAGTTGTCTTAATTCTAATTCTTTTCTTTCATGTTTATCCTTACTCAACCAACATGATGAGTGTTAAAACGGTTAATAACAAATTTGAAGGAATATGAATTATACGAATTTGCATATTATGAAATTTTAATATGTTTTGATTTTCTAATATAAGGATATTCACATTCTTCTATTCATTTTTAGGATTTGCATGAAATTGCGAAGTGGAAATATCATAGGTGAGGACATAGAGGAAGGTTTGAGATACTTATTTGAGGAGGAAGAAATTCAAGATCTTCTAATAGAAGAAATGGCTACTCTGAAGCGGCTTTCTCAACCAAATTTGGAAGATCAACCCCTGCACATAGTCTTTCCCACTTTGGAAACACATTTAAAACTTAATTTCGGTTTCCTTTCATGTAGGTGAAGACCCTTATAAGCATTTAAAAAAGTTTCTAATTGTTTGTTCTATTACGAGGGCTGAGGGAGTGGATGATGAACAAGTAAATCTTCGTGCTTTCCCTTTCTCTCTATAAGACTTAGCTAAAGATTGGTTGTACTATATTCCTCCTCGATCCATTGCTACTTGGGCTCAATTACACTAATTTTTTCTTGAAAAATTCTTTCTTGCAAGTAGGATTGGATTAATAAGAAAGGAAACTTATGGAATTAGGCAAAATGTTAATGATTCATTATATGAGTACTAGGAAAGGTTTAAGAGACTTTATACTAGCTGCACCAATCATCAGATTAGTGACTAGTTATTGATTCAGTATTTTTTATAAAGGCTTAAGCTCGAACAATAGAAACATAGATGTTGTAAGTGGTGGGACATTGGTTGATAAAGCACCTAAAGTAGCTAAGACTTTAATCTATAATATGGCTGAAAATTCATGACAATTTGGAACTAGGAATGAAGTAGGCCATGCTAAGAGAGTTAATGATATTAAAATGAATTCTATTCAAGATAAGCTTAAACAGAATGTTGAATAAGTTGCTAACTTAACCACTCTTATGTCTAAGCTAGTTATAGATGGTGTTTCACATGCTGGTGCTTGTAGGATTTGTTCTGATTTTTCTCATGCTACTGACGCTTGTTCGACTTTACAGATTCAAGATGTTAATTCAATTGGTGATTTTCCTAGTCAATCCAATAGAAAGTATGGCCCATTCTCACACATATACAATGAGGGTTGGAGAGATCACCCAAACTTGAGGTATGAATCTAGGACGAACCCTCCAAACTATAATGGCAACCAGGCAGCCCTAGATCTTATGTTCCTAATCGATCACAAAATCAAACTTCTAGCCCGTCATTTAAAGAAATGGTTAAGAAACTCACTAACTAAATTGGTTAACATATATCTGACTATGTCCAATAATTAATTTATAACATATCATAATATATATCTTAACAATCTCCCTCTTTTTGGCATTATTTGTCACATATGTGAACACCTCCTTAACTAGAGAATTGGACACTCCCCCTTAATCGAATATCAAGTTCCAATTAACATCAAGTTTAATAACAATTCTATATAAGTAGAAAATATCCAAAGAAACATAATTGTAAGTAAACAATAACTCATTCATCCAAGTTTCTCCCCTTGGGAAAAAAGATTCCAAAAACAAAGAAGCCTTTAATGCGATCAATTTCAGCAAATAGGGAGGCATAAAAATTAGTAGTGGGTGTAGCGGAAGAATCATAAGGACGTAGTACAGTAGCAAAAGGTCAAGATGATAATTTACCACCAGTCAAAACACTAGCCAACATATAATTACTCACATCAAAGCCATATGCATATGACTAATTAAATTTATAAACCCCAAAAGTGCATTCAACGAATCATAATCAAACTCAATCAATCTCCTCTTCACATAAACCATATGAAAGTATATTGCCTAAACTTAGACAACCCATTATGTAGAGGAAAACCAAGATAAAAATTAAAATCCCAAATCATAAAATCCCCAAATCTTCTATAGGTCTCCAACCAAGCATCAACATTTTCTTAACATAACTCCGTAAATCAAAATCCAAAATTAGAATTCTTAAATCATCAAGCATACATCATTTTTACATCAAATATACTATTCAAAAAGTAAAGAAAAACCAAACACAAACCAATCAATGAAAACTTAGAAAACCCATAAATAAAAACTAAAAAGCCTAGATGATAACTCCTTCGAACCTCCCCCTTATTTTAATAAACAATATCAAAATACTTTAAAAATATAAACCACACAATCCCTGTGCCCCTAAAAAAGATTAAACCTGACCTTCTTCCTTGTCACATTATCTCTGTCATCAACTTTCTAGTTGGTTTTTTCCTCCAAAGCAACCAACTAGTCCTTTGTTTGAGCAATTTTTCTAGTGGCAACTAACTGTGAATCTAGACAATTTCTAATTTTAGCTTCGTTGCATCTATGTTCTAATTTTTTAGGCTGATTTTGAAGGTTTTCTTCTACCACCAAGTTTGTTTTTAGACCATCCACACAAAGGGTTCATTTTCCAATAATCGTGGCCTTCTTTCCATCTCCAAAAGTAACGTGGCCATCCATACAACTTTGATAATCCATTAAGTAGTTTATTTCACCCTTTCTAAACTAAGTATGCTTTGATAATGTTGGCAACTACTGAAAATTCATCATAGAATTTCTAGATTTTTGGTTTTCAACCCTTTGAAATATCATTTGTAATAACTTGTAACAATTTGGCCTTATATGCCTGTTTACCCCACAAAATTGGCATGTAGGTATAAATTTTTTATCCCTCCTTAAAGTCTCTCCTTTGACAAATTTGGCAGCACCAACTTAGAACATTCATCTTTATACCAATGCCTTGAAGATCTTCTTTAAGCTTACCAATTTCTAACAATTATTCTAACTTTTCGATACCTTCATTTATCATTTTTATTCCTTTTTCTGTACCAACCAACTTTAACTTTGTTTCATCAAGCTCATATATTGTAGATAACATCTTCTTTTCTAGATCTTGAATGATGGTCTTCATAGTAGAGTTTTACTTCTTTAACTTCTCATTCTTCTTACATGTTTATACCCATTTAACGTATATTAACTCATAAGCTTTACTAATATCCTCCCTTTTATATTCCGAATCACTATCATCATTATCATAATTTGAACTGGAGCTATGGACCGATTTATCTACATTTTTTAGAGTTTTAGACTAATTCATCTTATTTTCCTTAGTTAGTTTCTTCTCCGGTTGTTATTAAGTAAGCAACTAGACTTTTTCTGTATAAATCAACTAATGCAGCATTATTGCTTGCAAATTCCTCTTCACTATCATATTCACTTCCAGATTTATTCTTACTCCAAGTACTCATATAATACTTCCTTTTTCTCTTCTCCAAAGTATTACCACATTCTGTTTAAACATGTATGAAGCTTTGACGTTCATCACATTGTATTTCTTTAACTTTCTTTCACCCTTTTGAGTTTTTGCTTCTTGTTTGAAATTATTGTTTGATGAATTCCCACCAAGCTGCCTAAACTCAAATCTATCTTTCTTCACCTTCTTTAACCACTTGTTAAAACTTCTTGTCAATAACTCCATATCCTCATTCTTATCATATTCATCTCTTAAGTCATTCAAAAATTTTCCATCCTCAACTTATAATGCCAATCCTTTGTTCTTCTCTCGTTTATCTCTCAAGAAATTCATCTCAAAGTTAGTAAGAATCTAAATTACCTTATCCAAGAATAATTCATTGAAATCATAGGCTTCTTCGATGACTTCAATTTTTGGTATGAATCTTAGAGGCAATGATATTAATATCTTCCTGACAAGTTTCAGATTTGAATAGTTTTTCTTAAGTTGACGGGCTTGGTTTACAATGTCAAGCAATCTCTCATGGAAGTCTCCAATAGTATCACTTTCATCCATCTTCAACTCTTCAAATCTAGCGACCAACATTTGAAGCTTCAAAGTTATCTGGATTTTGATCCCTCATGTATTGTTTGTAAAGTGTCCCACACTTCTTTTGAGAATTCACAGGCTGATATCATACTAAAATTTCCATCATCTACAACATTGAAAATTACTAGAGAGTTATCAAGTGCTTCCTTTTCTTTATCCTTTATCCATTCAGATGGATCTTTAAGTATTGCTTCTCCCTTTTCATCAGTCATCACTGGATCTATCCATTCATTTAAAACTAAGTTCCATACTTTTTTACCTTGTGCATAAATGAATACTCTTATTTGTGATTACCACATAGGAAATTTTGAACCATCTAGCAACGATGGCCTGGTGATTGATGGCCTCTCTCTTGTAGCCATAATTGGAAAACACACATCTACACTAACTTGACATACCAAGTTCAGATTCAGTGACCCACGCTTTGATACCAATTAAAAATCCAAAATGATGTAGTTTTGTAAAAATCTTGTTCTGCTGCAGTTGCTTTGAATTGTATCTATTAGTTGCTTGATATAAAGAAACTGTGTCAATAACTTTAAATTTTCCAGTATAAACAAAAATAGAAAAATTAAGCACGAAATAAATAAATCAACATTCGAGATTTGGTAACACAGTTTGACATATGTTACCTACGTCTATAAGGCCCTCATCTAACTTATTCACTTTCACCAAGGAACAACAATAGTTTTACTCAAGACATTATAGAGTCGACTCACCTAACCCTTGACACTATCCCTCGTCCTCACAACATGTGAAAGTAAATCATTCCCAATAGAATAATCACTTTATGCTAATCTCAATAGAGGATTTTTCACAACAATGTTTAACAATAAATATACGAATTAAACAACTCAAGCGATTTAAACAATAAAGACATAAATAACGACAACATTTAAGATAGAAAACAACTCCCCTAAATATGCAATTTCATCAAGGAAAGTATGAGAAGTTATCCAGTAAGAAATTTGTTATGAACCGTCTATATTGTCATTGAAACATCCCATACACAGCAGTCATGAAAACTCAACAAATGAGCAAACTTTTCATCACTAAAATGTCATAAAAAAGAGTTGCATCCACCCATAATTTGTTGGAGGTTTTTTGTTAAAAAAACTTGGACATACCAGAAAATTCAGGCCACTAGTCAAAAAAATGTAGCTGTACAAATCATCAATAAGATATATGTTTCATCACCAAAACATCACAAAATACAATTACACACTTGAAACAAATAACTGTTGTTTTTCCCTCACAAAAATGATAAAGTTGTAGTCCAATTACTCACCCACATCTGCATAAACATAGCTGCCAACAATAACTCAATAGAGCATGTAATTGCTCACACACAAAAAAAGAAACACAACTATAAAAATTAGTTAATTTTATGTCGGTTTTACCCTCACCAAAATAGCACACATTCAATCTAGAAAAGCATGTTAAAACTAGAAAAAATGCAGCTGCAAAATATTCAATCAAATTTGCTCCAATTCAACTACATTAGATAACCATTATCACAAAATAGGTTTCCAAAGATAGCTACAAAATCACTAAAAAATCTGCACATTGTCTTTATTAAGATATGGTGATTTTATCCCAAATAATAAATCGTATCTTCTTTAGGATTTTACCCTTCATGTGATTTTACCTTCAAGAGCCCCAACCAAGGTAAACTTCCTAATATATCCAACTATGTCTAATTACAAATAATCCTCAAAATTAATTTTTAAGATATCATAACATATATGTTAACATAGCCTATATAGACTGACACATTTGCATTGGTCTCTTAGGTGTATATATTGTTCTCTTCCATATGATGTCCCTTTTGACCTTGCCTTGTTACTCTTTGAGACTACACACGTGGTTCTCAAAATAACATGAAAATGATAAAACATTCATTTGTTTTAAACTACATTGCTAAAGGCCACCTAATGTTTTATTTTATCCTTTTGATACCCCTTTTGAGCCTAGTAGCCTAGTTCTTCTAATTTTAGCCACATTACAGGCTTAATCCTAACTTTTATGCCCTATACTTACCTCAAACTATGGAACATGAAGTTTTGACATAAGTTATGATATATCATTTGTGATGTCACCGTAGTCATGTGCTTTATTTTACATTTATCTTCATTGTACATTGTTATTTCCAAAAGCAAAAAAAAGAAACAAGTGTGAAATTCAAGTTTGTTTATTCCTATAATTCTATTTTATGTTTTTCATTTTTTGTATTTGCTCCATCATAATATGTGTTCAATCACTTCGTCTTAGTGAAGATGAGGTTTGAATATTAAAAATCCGAAAGGATGTAGTTTTGCAAAAATTTGGTTATGTCGTAGTTGTTTTCAACTACATTTGTTAGTTGCCTAACATAAAGCAACAGTGTCAGCAATTGTTAATTTTCCAACATAAACAAAAACAAAAAATGTAAGTAGGAAATAAACAAATCAACACCCAATATTTGGTAACGTAGTTCCGAACATCTTGCTTATATCTGTGGGGCCTTACCTAACTTAATCACTTTAACTGAGGAACAATAATAGTTTTACTCAAGGTATTACAGAGTCAACTCACCCATCCCTTGACATTATCCCTCATTTTGTAAAAGTAAATCACTACTAATAGCACAACCACCTTGTGCTAACCTTAATAGAAGATTTTCACAAAATTTTGACGATAAAGATAAGAATTAAACAACTCGAGTGATTTAAACAATAAAGATATAAACAACAACAACAACCTTTGAGATAGAAAACAACTCCCCAAAATATGCAGCTTCATAAACTAGAGTATGTTGGACCCCAACTTTTAAATGGAATTTAGAAATATAAATTGAATTTAAATGAGTATGTTAGTTTATGTGTTGTGTTATGGAAGTATGTATCTTTAAAGGAAATTGATAAGAAAGGATTGGATTTGAT
>JANIPM010405218.1:0-13288 GCA_027478405.1 Erythroxylum cassinoides | reverse complement strand
AATCAAACCCTTGTTTAAGATTATGCAGACATAGATGTCGTTATTACCGGTAGTGTCTGCAATTCGAACTTCACACCATGAGGTAGTGATGTGGGCACACCGGCGGGGAGTTCAAGAAGGGAGTGAGGAAGTGGCAGACCATAAAAAGCCAACAAACCCTGAAACCATTACATAGATCACATTTTTATCAACATTTGAGTAGGCGTTGTGTTAAGCAGCAAATTGTAAGATGTAATAAATCTGTTCAACTGCCTACCTCAACATCTGCTTTTTGTTGTTTCTTTAAGGTCTGGATGATTAGCCTAGAGGCTTCTTCGGGCGTTTTGGGAGGAGCTTTGGCTTCTCTCCACGCCTCTGACAGTTTTCTATACCTTAATTCAACATTTCAAAATAGTTCAACGTACTTAGCAACTAATCATTACCAATGACTTGGCAGTGAAGTGGCAAATGAATTAAACATGTTTACACAATTACCAATTGGCTTGAGCTTTCTTGGATGAGACTACGTGGTTACTGAGTCCTTCTGGGACCTTATGAAATGGAGCAGAGAGGGGAAAATTAGAAGCAGATTGTAATAACAAGCTCAAGCATAACACAAGCAGCTAAATTTATGAGAGAGAACCTGAGAGTTGATTTCGAAGTTGAACAGATCATGGGCTAGAGCGGAAACACCAACGGTGGTTGTGGAGACACCATGAGGCCCGAGTGAATCGGACTCGCCGGAGACGGTTGGTTTGCAGCAGTGTGCGTACAAGAAACATAAAGCGTTTCCCATATTGCAATTTTCTAAAGCTCTGCAAATTCTGATGATCGTAGTCAAAGTAAAGGGAGAGAGAAACAAAAAGAAGGCGATGATGATTGGGGAAAGGAATCTAAGAATAAAGATTACGTTGCATCTTTTGATTGGTAGAGTAGTTTCAACTATTTATAATTGTTGACTTGAGTCGACTGAACGCGGTCTGAACTGAGCACAGCATCTTTCCGTACGCTTAAGCGGGGAGGGCAAATTGAGTAAATTGATGAAACGTAAGAGTTCACTGTCAAATGAAATGGATGGACTGTGGAGCTCGATATCATATATTCTAGTCCAGGTATTCGGCACCTAACCTGTGTAAGAGGATCTAAGTCATCCATTTGAGATTAGATCCTCTGATCTAGGTACTCTGTACTTAATTTGTGTTAGAAGATTTGAGTCATCCATTTAAGTAAAATAGATGGCTCAGATCATTTAGCACAAGTTAAGTACAGAATACCTGAATCAGAGGATCTGAAGGCGTGAAACTCCCACAATCCCAGGGTCGGACCATGTCCATGTTCTACTTCCACCGTCCCGTACATATTATTGTCCTCATGAGTGATCAGTCACGACGACGGATTGATTTAATTAGCATTTGACCTCTTCCCTTCGAGTCCAGATCTTCTGTCCAATTTTGTGGTGTTTTATTGTGTACAGTGAATCTCAGTCATTTATTTATGTAGGTCTCGCGTGGATCTCTCATAAATAAATGTGGATCCTGCATAAATAAATAGCTGAGATTCACTGGACACAATAAGACACCATAAAATTAAACAGAGTATCTTGTCTCCTTCCCTTCCCCACTCGCACAGTTTCAGACTTTCAGTTAATTGAAATAAAACGGCCCCCATTACGCTGTAACTCTATTCATATTACTGTTTACAATTTTTTAAAATAAATCAAACTAATTCTTGTATTTTCTAATATCGGTCGTCCTTAAATAAAAATCCTTTGCACGAGCACCGCATGTTAATCGAAGCATACGAGGCTTTTGTTTAATCAGAAATGTTCTGCAACGGTTCATTTCCTCTAGATATCCACGTAATCATTTTTCTATCACACCTTTTTTTAAAAAAAATTGAAATAATTGTCATTAACAAGAGTAGCACTGTTTACAACATTATAATAAAGATTGCCCTGGGGCTATTAGCAAAATATTACATTAAAAAGGCAAAAATAGAAATTGACGGATAGTCCAAAAAAATGAAGTTATAAGCTCCATCTATCTCGCAAAGCAATTGACAAGTCCTGATGTACTTTGTTTACTACGAGGAGATTACATATATTATTGACAATGTTAGCACCCAACTCATATTTGTTTGTTGCCACTTGAGTACAAAGTCTATGATTTCTTTTCATTCATATATAGTAGGTTGTGGTAATAAGTGTTGTTGATTAAAGCATGTCATCTTTTTTATAAAGTTGAAAACTACGGGTAAACAAGGTAAAAGTGTCATTCCAATTATAAGAAGAGGCATAAAGGTCGAATTTGTACAGCATTTGACTCCATACAGCTTTGAAGTCATTACACGTGAAGAAGAGGTGATTATGGTCTTCAGTTGATGCTTTGCAAAGCTCGCAAATCGGATCAAAATTGTCATACCAGCGATCTTTAGTACTTCAACGATTTTTTATTACTAGCCAAGTAATCATCGAATCTCTCGGTCTGAGATAGTACTTCCAGAGAAACTCGTACTACGATACTTGTTGATGTTCTGTACGGAAGATCTTATAGGAAGATTTACTAGTGAATATGCTTGTAGGGATTAGTTTCTAGAGTATTTTGGGCGTCAGGTCATCTCTGCCAATAACTCTTATCCTATTCTGTGCCACAACAAATATGTCGATGTTTCGTTTTAACTAAACCAACGTCTGCGTCTCAGCTTATTTTTTAGCCAAGTTGATATATTCATCCTTTAATTTTGCTTCCCGCCTCAATTCTTTCCTTCCCCTTAATTTATGGAACATCTTAGATTGACCTTTGAGATTCTTAAAAGCTGAGGTATGCTCTGCCACTCTCTCGCATTCGTTTCTTCCATGAGTCTCGCATATCTTTTCTCTCCCACTTTCTCGCATTCGTTTCTTCTACTCTGTCGCACACCTGCCTTCTAAAAGCTTGGGTTAATTCATGGAATGTGTACTGAATGCTTGAAGTATGCTCTTTGCCATCCACTCACTCTCTCTTGACCTTGTCTTGTCTACTTCATCACTCTCTTCCATCAGCAACAAACCCCAACATGGCTTTAAAGTCCTTTTTTGATTCGTTACTTTCTTCTTTCTTACAAGGAACAATTCTTCTTTTCGTTACTTTCTTCTGAGTCTGATTTGATATAAGAGAGAATTTAGGCTTTCAATTTTTTTTGTGAAGTTTTGCATCGCATATCTTCAGCTCTCTTTGTGAAAATATTCTGCCTTTCAAAAAAGTAGTTTCATAGCGATCAAACACATCTATCTTTCATCATCTCAATCCATTTTTTCTCCTCTTATTAATTCAACGACATTTATCTTCTACTTTTGGTACGTGTGAGTGTTAATCATGCCTGTTCTTGTTCTCTAGAGATACAAAAGGATTATGTTTAAAAGGTGGAATTGTTTTCTGTCTTTTTGAGAGTTTTATACTGTTCTAGTGATGCTTTAGGTGAATTTCAAGTCAAATTCCTTCCGTCTTCCAAATCATTTATTTCTTTGAAGTGTCAGCTGATTGATCTTTTAAGACAGTTATAATCACCTGTACAATCATAAACAATTATTCCTTTTCGAGATTTGTAATTGCCTCTAAAGTGAATTTGCCGGGAAATACATAGAAGTGTTTCTGAAAACGACACTCTTCCTCTATCACCTTCTAGTTGTTTTGTAGCTAAATTGTTATCTTCTCCTTGTTTTTGGTTAGACAATCTTCGACAGAATTGTCTCAAGGACTTATTTTCCTTTAAAATAGAGATGCTTCTTGAAAGGATTTGGCTTCGGCAGTATTTGTATTTATGTAACTTCAATTGACTTTAGGCAATTTTAGAGTTTCAGTTCTATTTCAAGCCTTGTTAAACCCATTCTTTTAAGAAATGATATGAACGTGTTGGGAGTCCTGAGTCGTCTTAAATATCCATCAGTTCATCCTCTGTTTCTGGTTTTGTTCCTTTACTTGTTCATTCAAAAATTTAAGCCATCTATCTTGTTCTTTACGGTGCTCAAATCTAGTTTGTTTCACTGTGCTTGTTGAAGAAGATTCATGGATCATATGAAGGCTTTATCGATTTATCTAGTTGAATTTTGCCTTATCTGTTCCAGTGCTGCTCTAATGAAACAATAGCTTCGTATTTTACAAATTAATGATCATAAAATTTCTTTGCTTGTAGTCCTTGCATACTTATACAGATGAGACTGATTAGGCTGGTTCTGCAAATAATTGATTGTACAATTTGTTTCGTGGTTCAGGTGGAGATAGTAATGCTAGGATCATGGGAAAGAAAGGGAATTGGTTTTCTGCCATCAAGAGGGTCTTTCTACCCTACTCCAAGGACAAATTAGCCAACATAAGTAGTATTCTTATGGTGAATTTCTTTTTTAAATAAAATTTCTCAAACCTCAAATCTATTTTCCCGCATTCTGTTTACCTGAATAGTTATGGATCATCTAAAGTATCATGGGCAAACCACATGAATGACTTTTGAGTGTTTCTAACTTTTAACTTTACTAGGAAGGGAACTATAGGTCCCGTAGCACTCAATGCCACATCTAAAAATACAACATTTCAATGTGGAAAGGATGAGCCTATTACTGTAGTATGAACAATTATAGTTATTGGGATATTGATTATATTTTTTTTTAAGAATAGGCCTATTACTGCAATATGAATAACTATAGTTAGTAGGATATTGATGTTTTCTTTTTTCAGGGCAATGTGTAGGTGGTTTATGACATGAAGTACATATTGTGACAGAGGCCTTGGAATGACCTCTAAATCAAATATGGAAGGCAACACAAAAGGTAATGAACACTCTAAATCAAATATGGACGACAATGAATGAAATTACACACAGCAAGTAAGAATATAGAAGATTTTCAGCAGAAACTAAAGTTCATAAGAACCCCGGTAGTTTTTAGTCATTTTAAACAAATATAAGTTGTCATGTTTGCATCTATAAGCTTAAAATTCTCGACATGCAGGGAAAGTAAGAATCTTTTTTATCCTGCGTGACTGAAGAAGAAGCATGCACTGACGGAGAAGAAGAAAAGTAGACTATCCACCAAATTACCTAAATGGCATGTCATGGCAGGAGCATAGATTAAGTAGAGTTTTGGGATGTGTTAGCTAATTTTTAAGTAATTATTACAAGATATGGTGAAAGTTCACTCATTAAGTTACGACACCAAATCACCTATTGGCAAAAGTCTTTCCTATTTCATAGAAATCCTCTTAAACTTCAGTTCCAGAATTTAGATGTTTAATATTTCAAACTTTTCAGTGTGGCCTTTTTATATTGTCGAGTCATATTCTTTGATAGAGCTCCAACAGAACTACGTTATATTGAAGAATGATCAATTTCATTCACTCTTTTCAACTTTCGATTTCAAAACTTAGTTACTTAGCAACGTGTTCTTGTCTACTTTTTAAAGGTGTTTGTGACCAGGCATAAACTTCAAGTTCAAACACAACCTCCAAAAAGGACCACATGTAGCTTTTTCACACTTGATACCATGCTTTTAAAGTATATTTATCATTCATAAACCATGCAGTCTAAAACGTAGACATGTTTGAAACAATTTAGACATTGATATGTAATAAACCAGAGGTGCTCTAGCTGCTCCTCTGTAGTAAGATTTGGTGATAAATCTGAATGATTCTTGCCCAACCTGAAATCAAAACACAACCCTCCATCAGGAAACATATCTGGCATGTATAACTTAATGAATACCCAAACATAGAGATTTCCTAATATAAACACATACATGGACATCTGGAAAATAATTTAAACAATTGCACACACATTACCATTATATTTGAGAACAGAGGGCAAATTAACATAAGTATCATCTAAAAGATCTTTGTACGGAACTACATTATCAAGAAATCCACTAAGATGCACAAACACTAGTGAAAATTGAAGCATCTATGTTTGAAATATAAAAGGGGAGAATAAAAGGGGAGTCTCAAGCCATTAAAGAAAACATCATTTCCAAGTGGCATGGTTTTACAGAATAAAGGTATAATCATCAAAATACTCTTGCTGCATTAGTAGAAAAAACTGAAGTTCCATAAGTTATCGAGCAACACTCCCTTGGGATCAAAACAGTTCTCGTTCTCATTCAACTGAAGAAGCATTTACCCTGGTTGTTTCTTAGCTTTCCTATTTGCAACTCTTTGAACCTAGCATTAAGAGATACAGGTCTGGATTCATAACCTTAATTTGCTTCTTCAACTTCTAAACTTTCCTCAACTTCTTATCCAAGTACACATTCATCATTAACAGGGTGGTTCCAATTGCAATATGTATGTACAGATAAGATCATACATCACATACAAGACGTAAAGACTTAACACAATTTATTTATGAAAAAACCAACAATGTCGTTTATATTCCTTAGCCATCAATACCCAATTTTCTTTAACTATGATCACAACATGCAGCTACTAACTCTCTAAGGCTTCTCAAAATATGCGGAACCATATCATCCTAAGTCAGATATAGATTCAAAAGGACAGGGCTCTAGAAAGAGATCAATATTAAATCAGTTGAGTCAACCAGCAAGCAGACAAAAGCATATTCAAAAGGACAGGGCTCTAGAAAGAGATCAATATTAAATCAGTTTAGTATTGCTTCGTAGGCTTCCCAGGTATCTACATAAACAAACAAAAAAACAAACATCTATTGAATATATCCTTGCAATATCAATATGTGTAAGAGTAAGACACATCCTCTAACACGCACACAAAGGGGAATGAAGAAATAGAATCTCCTAAGTAATCCACCGTATTAAATACTCACATAATTGTAATCGTGATAATATGAAAATCCAATATCGGTCAAAGCAAGCTACTTTAGCTAAGAATAAATATGTAGACTTCACGTTATCAACATCCAAATTCAATCTTTTGCGTACAGAGCAGGGATAAAACTAAATAACATGGAAAGTTGCAATCTTTTATGCTTTTCATGGACAAAGCTGGTGAAGTCATTCAGAAATGATCGATTCCCCGCAGGGCATTGCTTCCTATGATTGTAAAGGCTCACAAATTTGAGTTAACCTCCGTCAGGTGCAAAATACTTCCCAGATAGTATGCCCATTGCCAGGGGACTGTAGGCCAATAAGCTGACTCTACAACAAATCAATAATACAACAATAGACTGATTATAAGGTGGCCTTCCATAAACCCATTTTCAAGAATAACTTACATCTTTCTGTTCAGTAAAGTCAGATTACATAGTTGAGCAGAAATCTAGAGAAAAACAACTGTAAGTTTATGCAAACAAAAAGTCACCTTACATATCCCACCATAATCCATTACATAAAACAGTTGCATTGTAAAATAGGTTTTGCGCTTTGAGGTCTCCACTATATCAGAGGATACGGTAGTTTTTCCTAGCTTAGAATTAACAATGATATTTTATAAGGACAGCAAACATCTTGTATATTGAAAATGGAGTAATAACATACATCGTGAAATTTCAGCCTGTTCTACTGAAAAATGGGATACCCATGAAAGGGGGCAATTATTAATATAAAATAAGACAAATGAATATTTCAGACTCGGAACAAACATGTTTAATTTTAAACTGAGTACTTATTTCCAGAACAAAACATACCCTTCATGATGACAGCATTCAGCCAATCCAGAATCAAAAGTTCGATTGAGCAAGTTATAAGAGTTCTATTATTGAAAAAGAAAAGCTGTGGATTAGCATTAATCCAAAGAAAATTCAAGAAGCAAAAGAGTGGATTATGCAAGCGGATGCTAGAAAGGCAGAGAAGGAAGTGTTGAATAGGACAAAGATCATAAGCATCAATAAAGTGCAGAGTAATAAATCCAAAACCTGTATAGATATTATCTTTGGGTAGTGAGAAGCCCTTTCAGCAATCTGAAGAAACTTCATAACACCATAAGGTGTTTCATTACTGAGTCCAATGTATCTTATCTACACAAAAAGGTCCCAAGTTATTAGCTGTATTCTTAGTAAGAGATTGACTTTGACAATTTGCCACTCACCTTGCCAGCATTAACCTCTCTACCAAGAGCATCAAGCTGTTCCTCAATGCAAACTGAGGAAAACTGTCGGGTTGGATCATACTCAGTTTCTCCAAACATCGGAACATACCTGAAGAAGCAACTATTGATGTTTTAAGGAAACAAAAGAAAGAAAACATAATACAGCTAAAACAAACAAAATATAAATGAATAAAGCAGCAGAGCCACAAAAATATCCATGCAGATACAGACAAACATGCACGCATTGATAATGATGAAAAACAGCATGATTCACATACAAACCGATCGGGCCAATGAATTTGATAGAGATCAATGTAGTCCATCTGTAGTCGCATCAAACTGCATCAATCATAATAATCAAATCAATAGAAAAATTATGAAATTAATCAAATAATCAAAATTCAGTGATGAAACTTTTTCACAACATGTTTGTAGTAGGATATTCTAATCAATCAAAAACTGTTATAACAATATTGATTATATTTATTGTTTTCAACAAAAGCCAGACAGATAACTATCAGCAGTTGTTCACAAATCTTTGACGGCAATCCAATTTCGAATTAATAGTAAGGGGCTTACAGTGCACCAGCCTTCTACAATAGTTACATACAAATGCATATACCAACCTACTATCAATAGCCTCGGTAATATTTCGGGCATCCAAACATTCTGGTCCACCTCGTATCCAAGACATTTGTCCAGAAGGTCCCGCAACCTGGATCAAACTATTTCTCGCCATCAGATCAGAATGACAAGACTTTTCACATGTATTTTATGTGACAATGGGTTATTACAAAAGATGAGAACAATTAGTTAATAGAAGATTTCATTAGCATGGAAAGCAGCAAGACGATGAATTCTGCTGACTATTGTTAAATTATGGTTCAGCCAAAAGTTCCAAGTTCCACTGTTATACATAAGGGAAAAGCAAATCAGATTCCATTTATGAATTCTATTAGTAGATGAACAATATAAGATCATATAAGTACAAACTAAGTACTGATGTGCTATTTTTCTCCTAGTGACAGTGATCCTAATACCGGAGAGCCTATGAAATTATTCAAAAGCCCCAGCAAGTTCCGCACACAAACTCTGGAGTGAAAGATATCGACAATATGATGCTGCAAGTCAGGATGATGTTTGCCCGCACGGGTAGCCTAGTTGGTCATTGGGAAGGAAAGTGAGTCCAAAGTCAGGATGATGTTTTCGACAGAAATACGCCAATCTTACGTCCAAAATCAACCAACTTGACAAGACACTTCCTTTTCTTAGAATTTCAAACTCATAATTCCAATGACATATACCCATTCGACCATTCATCCGTTAGCAACCAAACGAGCACAACAGAACTAAAAAGATCCTTAAAGAATAACTCAGCTTTACTACAAAAATCTGATAATGCGATGCATAGAATCAAAATTATAATCTTTCTACATAGTAACAAGTTAGAGGATTAAAACCTTTGTAGCTATGACAACACGATCACGCGGAATCCTCCTTTCTTTAACCCAACGGCCAAAAAATTCCTCGCTCCTCCCCTGAGTTTCTTCGCGTTGAGGCACTGGATACCTGAACAAAGTTTCCAACTTACTTGCAATACAACATAACCAATAGCCGGATTACGGTGAAAGCAATTGAAGACTCAGAAAGTTAGCAGAGGAAAATGGGAAAAGTTACATTTCAGCAGAGTCGAAGAAGTTGATCCCGCCATGGAAGGCCTCGTCGAGAATGCGAAAAGATTGGGACAGCGTGTTTTGCTCGCCAAAAGTCATGGTTCCTGGAAGAGAGTAACCAGTAAAAGAACTGGGTTTGAGAGGCCCATTGTTGTGAGAGTAACAGTATATCTAAAGAAATGAGAGACAAAAAAGAGAGAGGTGAGACCCAAGCAGAGCCTCGAGACTGCTAAATCAGGAGTGAGGTTGAAGAGAGGAGCAGACATCGATTCGGTGCTCAGACACAAAATGCTTGCGAGTGTTTTGAGTTCGTGGAAGTAGAAACAAAGGACCTTTGTCTAGATAATGTGTACTTCACTCGGGCACTGTGATTTGCGGTAGAGACTAGAGAGGGCAATGCCACTAATGTATAACCTAGAAAGAGTCTCTGGAATTCCTCCTGTGGTCAATCTCCCTAGTAAATACTTACCTAGGCATTCAATACTTTGGTATCTTATTATGTCTAATGAATCTCAGCCATTTATTTATGCGAGACCTATATTTATTTATACGGGACCCACGCGAGACTCACATAAATAAATGACTGAGATTCACTGGATACAATAAGACACCATAAAACTAGACAGAAGATCTGGACTCTACTCGATGAATGATTCTCTGTCTAATTTTATGGTGTCTTATTATGTCTAGTGAATCTCAGCCATTTATTTCTGCGAGACCCATATTTATTTATACGGGACCCACGCGAGACACACATAAATAAATGATTGAGATTCACTGGATACAATAAGATACCATAAAACTAGACAGAGAATCTGGACTCTTCAATACCCGACATCCCGTCTTCAAGCTTCCAAGGATTAAATTGAAAAATACTTCAAAGGTGAACAAAGAATATTTGCATGATGATGTTTAAGCTTTAGAAGATAAATAAAAAAGATTATGGTTTTTGATAATTTATTATAACCAATAAAATCGCTCATTTGTAATCATAAAGTTACAGAGTATCAAAAATAGTCTTTTTGTAAAAATATTAAAAAAGATTACATATATTATGACCATCTACATACTTTCATAAAGCGAAGGATCTTGTGCACTGAATACGTTGACTTTGACTTTAATTTTATAATTCTTAGAACAACGAAAACAAATTCAGGAACAAAAATTATAAGATTGTCAACAACTATAAAGTGAATATTGTATTCTCTGGTTGGTTTGAAATGTAAGCTCAAGAAAATAATATAAAATATCCTTTTAAAACCATTAACAATAATACCAAAGCAAAAGTATGGCAAACTTCAAAGTGAGAAAAACTAGTGTCAAAAACCCTCATTTTTTTGAGCTTGGGATTCCTTACAAACAAAAGATAGTGATAGCCTTCCCTTTGAAAATAAAAAATGAAAGTGAAATTGAAAGCCTCTAACCTCCTTCAATTGTGACAAACTTTATTGGCATCAAAAACCTCATTGCACAAAACCCATTACCTTTACATAAACATAGATCAAAAGCCGAATATATTACAACAAACTACGTATATGCTTCTTTTATGAATGGAATATGAATACAGCATTTTAAATGTGCTTTAACAAATGAAAATGGTAGTCAATGCCTATAAAACTTTACCATGACATGAAACTCTAAAAACAATTGAAATATGAAATGTTCAAAACAATTGAAATATGAAATGTTCCAAACCAAAAAAATAATTAGGAACTTTCTGTCAAGAATTTGATATTTTCTAAAACAATAACAAAAGACCTTGTAGAGACTATAGTAAATGCAAAATCAATAGGAAAATTCAAAGCTTAGACTTAGACCAAGCAATTTTAGACAAGATCTAGGCCTTAATGATTTTTAATAATGAGTCCTTTGAATAATATTATGATTAAGATCTTGAAAACGAAGCCTTAGGATTAGAAATTGATAGCTCAATAAGTAGTGATTAAACGATGCAACAATCAGATTTAGAAAAATAATTCAACATGCTAACCAAAGACCAAAACTTCCTTTTAAAAGTTATAAAACACATTCAAGAGCCCTAACTACAAAAAGAAGATTTGCAAGAACTCCGATGGTATTTTGAAACCCGGTCAAAGCCTACTTTTAACATCTTCTGATACCTACAATTTGATCAACATCCTAGATGAAGCAAAGAAAAACAAAAACTCATAACCTACTTTTTCTAACCTTTACTAAGAAATCATAGTGATAAAATAAGAGCTAAAAATACTCAAACAAAAACAAGAGGAAGATAATGAAACCACTAGGAATTTGCTTTAACAAATAAAAAGAGAATAATGTGTGTGTGATGAAGAAATTAATGAAAAACTTGAACTCAACAATGTTAAGAAATTAACTGAAGATTTTTTTTTTAAACCACATTACCTCTGAAAATATTTGATTTGAATAACCCTTAAGATGCGAAGATTTTAGTATAGAGATTATCGCATTATTTGACACAGGAGTTGAATTAAACTGCATTAAGCAAGGAATCCTGACAAAACTATTGCAAAAACCTCAAGAAAGAATAAAAGCTACCAACAACTCCAAGCTTAGGATAAGCTATAAAATTGATACCTCTTGTCAAGGTGAATTTTTTTGTGAAAACTTCCTTTGTAATCATAGAATATATTTATCACAAAGTTATCTTAGGAGCTCGACCCTTTTTATAAAATTGATTACCCTTTACATTGTGAGTCACGATAGTATCTCAACAAAAATTTGTGCTTTCCTTTTATAGCTAAGTGAAAAACTAGGAAAATCAACCTAATTAAAGGTTGTTCCATTGGTGAAAACCAATTGAACAACATACATTAGTTCAAAACAAAAACAATTGACATACTTGAAGAAAAATGTTGCTACAAAGCGATAGCAAACCAGTTACAATGTGAGCAAACAAAAACAAATCTAGAAATTTACAAAGGATCATTGAAAGTGAAATATGTTATGATTTGCCAACAGCTTTTTGGAATAGAAAACAACACACCATGGATCTGCCTTATGAAAAAGATTTTGATGAAAAACAAATCCTAAGATAGGCCTATCCAGATGAATAAAGAATTAGAACAATTTTATAGGAAAAATATCAATGAATTGTTAAGGAAAAAGATAATCTCTGCTTCTAGACCTATATGGAGTTGTGCAACCTTTTATGTGAACAAGAATTCCAAAAAGGAGAGGGAGTACTAAGGTTAATTATTAACTACAAACCTCTCAACAAAGCCCTAAAATGGATTAGGTATCCTATTCCAAACAAACAAGATTTGCTTAAGAGATTATACAATGCACAAATATTTTTAAAATTTCACGTAAATCTAAAATTTGGCAAGTCTAAATATACTCCTAAAAATAGATACAAAATTGCTTTTACTATCTCATTTGGTCGATATGAGTGGAACATAACGCCTTTTGGATTAAAAAATGCCCCTTTAAATTCTAGATAATTATGAATGAAATATTTGCCCCTTATTCTAAATTTTGCATTATTTATATTGAGAATGTCTTGATTTTTTCCTCATCTTTAGAACAACACTTCAAGCACACGAGCTTAGTGAACTAAATCAAACAAATGGTCAAAGATATTCCCATTTTGCATGTAGTGTAGCTAAGGTTTTT
>JANIPM010405204.1:0-13291 GCA_027478405.1 Erythroxylum cassinoides | reverse complement strand
CTTAAAATTTGATAAAATATAATAAAATTTATTTGATAATTAAATAATATTGTAAATAGTTGATGTGATATACTTCATTTACCATATGTTAACTACCATAAAAGAAAAATTTTTATTACTTAAAATTTAAAAAAAAATTTAATAATTTAGACCTTTATCTAGTTGCTTGACAAAATAATATTTAATCATTTCCACAACTTGCAAAATAGGATAATATTTGGCTTGGCAAACTTAGAATGGTTAATAAATTATACTATAATTTACTCGTAACAATGTTAATTTCATGTATTTTTAAAAATTGGTGTTTATCTATCATTAAAATTTGCTTTTTATTTTTTCTCTGTCACAAATATAATACCATTGGTATATCTTTTTGATATATTGTCAAGGTATTGGTGTTCTGTTGCTCTTGCATATTTCTTCCAGTTCCATACAAGTTCTTTTGTTCTTTTTCTTGTCCAATTATGTTATAATTGGCTTATATTATGTTGCCTAAAAAGCATTTGTCTGTAAGTGAAAAAAAGAAAGAAAACAAGTGGAATAGTTAATAGAATCTTAAAAAGGAGTAATTAATAAATTTATTAAAAGAGTAGGCTCCTCTAGTGAAAATCACGAGGAATTAGGTAAAGGTAGTTTTGAACAATATAAAGAAAATTTAAGTGATGAGATTCACATTTAAGAGGATATTAGAAACTTGAATGAGCCTACATTTCCAACTAGACGTTGTATTATTAGGAAAAGACAATTTGATGAAATTGATCATGATGGAGAAATACAATCAGTTAAGGATTCTTTTAGAGTTAATTACTTTCTAGCTGTTGTGGATATGACAATTGCTTCGTTGAAGAATATATTTCAACAATTAATGACATTTGAAAATATTTTTGGATTCTTATTTGATTCAAAGAAGTTGAGGTCATTAGATGATAACCAATTAAAAGAATGTTGTACTAATTTTATAACAACTTTTCTCCTGATAATGTGTCGAATGTGGATTTAGATGATCTTTTTTCTTAATTAAAAGTGTTACAAATGACTTTGCTAAATAAGTTAATGTCATCAATAGAAATTTTAGAATTTGTTAAAGCTGCAGATTGTTATCCAAATGTTTCAATTACTTATCGAATTTTATTGACTATAATTGTGGCTGTAGCATTAGCTGAGAGAAGTTTTTCAAAGTTAAAATTATTGAAAATCTACTTGAGGTCATAAATGTCACAATAAAGGTTGAATGGTTTAACTATTTTATGTATCGAGAAGGATATGTTGGATAATATTAATTTTGATAATATTATTAATGATTTTGCATTTAGAAATGCTCGAAGAATTTTTTTCATAAATTATGATCATTTGTGTGTTTGTTAGTGCAATTCTCTTAATATTTTACAGTCTAATATTGTTGTTTGATTGTTGCTATTGCTATTTTGTTGTTACTGTTACTATTTTTAGTGATTTTCTTGTTACTAACAATTGTAAGATATTATTAGCTGATATTATGATCATTTAATATTTTGTTGAGCATGTGGACTTATAAATCGACTCACTTATGTATGAATATTAAATTTTAATAAATAAAAATATACTTTTAAAGTTTACTTATTTGTATATTACTGATTTATTGAGGCCTTTTTTTTTTACTTTGCCCAGGGCCTATAAAACGTTAAGAACGGCCCTGGCTTCAGTAGGAGATAAAGTAACACATTTCTGTAATTTAGATTGCCATGCTACTGCTTCCCTTGCAAAAGTGATCATATAGCCTGAAGTAGATTTTCTATAGTTAATATCCCCGGCTATGTCTGAATCAGTATAACCATAAAGTTCTGTTTTTCTAGTTCCAAAACATAATCTTAAACTAGACGTTCCACGAAGATATCTCAATACCCACTTCACTGCGTTTCAATGTTCTCTACCCAGATTGGACTAAAAGTAGCTAACCATATTGGCAGTATGACCTATATAAGGTCTTGTGCAAATCATTGCATACATCAAACTCCCTACTGCTGATGCATAAGGAACACGGTTCATATCTTCCTTCTCTTTATCAGTTGAAGGAAACTAACCACTACTCAGTTTAAAATGTGATGCAAGAAAAGTACTTATAGCTTTTGCATTATTCATATGAAAATGTTGAAGTACCTTCTTGATATACTTCTCCTACGATAGCCATAACTTCTTCGCATCTTTTTTATGAGTAATCTGCATGCCAAGAAGACTTTTTGCTGCTCCTAAATCTTTCATCGTAAAAGACTTGCTAAGCTCCTTCTTTAAAATGTTGATCCTAGAGATATTCTGACCAATAATCAACATATCTTTAACATAAAGCAATAAAATGATGAAGTTATTATCTGAAAATTTCTTTATGAAAGCACAATGATCGAAAGTAGTCTTTTTGTAACCCTGCTGGATCATTACAAACTCAAACTTCTTATACCATTGTCTTGGAGCTTGCTTCAAACCATATAGACTTTTCTTCAATCTGTAGAGATAGTCTTCTTTACCCTTCACCACATAACTCTCTAGCTGCTCCATGTAAACCTCTTCCTCTAAATCACTGTAAAGAAAAGCAATTTTTGACATCCATCTGCTCAACGTCTAAATCAAGATTTGTGGCTAAACCTAGAACAACATAAATAGAGGATCTTTTCACAATTCGCGAAAAAATTTCATCAAAGTCGATCCCTTTCTTTTGACCAAACCCTTTGACGACTAATCTAGCTTTGTATCGTATCTTGGAATCTTTATTCTTTTCTCTAAAAATCCAATGATTTCTGTGGAATTCTCTTACGTTTGGGTAACTTTACCAACTCATATGTATGGTTATCTAGTAAAGACTGCCTATGGATGCTTTCCATTTATCTTTTTCCTCACTTTTCATAGCTTCTTCGAAAGACTCTGGTTCTCCAACATTAGTAAGAAGCACATACTCATCATTTGGATAACGATTAGCGGGAACTCATTGCCTATTAGACCTCCTAAGAAGAATAACAGTCTCTTCAATGGTAGGAGCATCTAAGTTTTCTGCAGCATCCTCATGAACAGAATCATCACCTAGAAGGTTATTCAGCAAATCATTTTCATTTGCAAATTCATCATTACCAGCTGAATCTGTCTCTTGAACTAGATCAAGATTGATCAAACCATCTTTATTAGGAGATTTCATCTTCTCTTCCTTTCCAATGTCTTTAATGGTTTGACTTCTCATGAAAACCGCATCACGACTTTTAATAAACTTCTTCTTAACTGGATCATAAAATATATAGCCAAACTCATCAAGACCATAGCCAATGAAGACACATTGTCGCGTCTTGTATTCTAATTTAGACCTCTCATCTTTAGGCATGTGTACAAAGGCTTTACATCTAAAGACACATAAATGGTCATAAGAAATATGTTTCTTATACCACACTTTATCAGGAACATCACCCTATAAAGCATACGCAGGAGACAAATTGATAACATGTGCAATAGTCAATAAAGTCTCCACCTAAAAGGATTGGTATAACTTTGCTTCAGAAAGCAAACAACGAACTCTCTCTACCAAGGTCCTATTCATCCTCTCTACTAAACCATTTAACTGAGGAGTCTTCAGAGGTGACTTCTGGTGTCATACACCTTTCTCTCTACAATAAGCATCAAAAGGTCCGCAGTATTCGCCGCCATTGTTAGTGCAAATACACTTTAGTTTATTCTCTGTTTCTCTTTCAATGGAAACCTGAAACTCTTTAAAAATACTAAGAACCTGGTCTTTCCTTCTTAAAGGATAAACCCAAAGCTTTCTAGAGTGCTCATCAATAAAGGTAGCAAAATAAAGACAACCACTATGCGATATAGTTTTCATAGGGCCACAAAGATCTGAATGAATTAATTGAAGCACCTATGACTTCCTAGAATGAGATTGGCTCTTAAAGGACACTCTATTTTGCTTTCCAGCTAAACAATTAGAGCATTTATTTGGTGTGACATCTTTTAAACTAGAGATCGCATTCTTCTTAGCTAGCTCATTAAGCCCCTTTTCACTAATGTGACTGAGTCTCTTGTGCCATAACTCTGATAATTCATCACTAACAACAATATTTGTGCCATTAATAAAAACAATAGGCTTAGTCCAATACAAACGCGAAAACTTCTCTCCATATGCAAACACCAAGGAACCTTTATTGAGTTTCCACTTTCCACCTTCAAATTTATTGTTGTAGCCTTCATCATTAAGCACACCAGGAGAAATCAGATTTATCGGTATATCAAATTGTGTCTGACATTATTCAAGACCAGCTTCACGTCGAGATTAGTCCCCAGAACAACAAAAGCTATGCCAACACTCTTTGATTTACCATTGTTAGCTGTTGTTAAAGCTCCATCATAAACAGGACTGTAGGAAGTGAAAAACTTCCTGCATAGGGTCAAGTGATAAGCGATACCACTGTCTGCACACCAAGTAGTCTCATCAGAAGCGATATTGACTAAATCTTCGTCCACAACTGCCATTAGATCTCCTACTATGATAGAAACACTATCACCATTATCTTCTTCATTTTTTTGCTACTTGCCTTTCTCTTGTTTCAACTTGAAACAGTACTTCTTAATATGAACTTTCTTACCGCAATGATGACACTCTATATCCTTGTGTCTAGACTTAGACTTATCTCTACTCTTTCCTCTATTATGTCCTTGATTCCTCTCCTTGCTCCTCCCCCTACTTTCTGTAATCAAGATATGTGATTGAGAAGTAGATGCCTCTTTTGTTTGTCTTATCACTTCTTCATTCAAAATGGCAGACTTCACTAATTCTAATGTAATGAGAGTAGTAGTCAAAGTGACTCGAAGATTTTTCTAAGAACCAGGCAAAGTGCTAATAATAAAAGTCCCATTATCTCATCTTCATATCGAATACCCATGCCAGACAACTAATCAAAACATCCATGAAACTCATTCATATGATTAGATATAGAACTATCTTCTTTGTACTTCAGACTCATTGCTTAATCAAGAAAGAACAACTTGTTATTTTCAGTCCTCAAAGCATACAAGGTCTCAAGCTTTTCCCACACGGTTTTGGCATGTGTATCATGAGAAATATGATTTAAGATGTTGTAATCTACCCACTGTTGAAAAAAGCCACAAACCATCTCGTGCTCAAATGCCTATTTTTCATCAGATTTTGTCTCGAGTTTCTGCGTAGCGAACATTGGCAAATGTAGCTTTTTCACAAAAAGTAGATCCTTCATCTTTCCTCTCCATTTGGGTAACTGGTCCCATTCAAACTAAGCATCTTACCATAGTTTGCCTCCGTACTTCAATCAAGCATAATAAACCAAAAAGAAAACCAATTGCCCTGATACCAGTTGTTAGTAAAAATGTACGAACAAGTAAAGCGAAAGCGTAAAATTTTTTCCTTAAACTTGAAGAGTTTGTAGGAGTGGATTATAACGTTGAAACATGCAAGTAGTGTAAAAGAAATAACACCAGAATTTTTACATGGTAACGCCCTCTCAAATGATGAAAGGCAACATCCACAGTGGACCATAGTCCTAAAATATCTCAACTATAATCAACGAGTATACTAAGTGTATCTAAAAAATACATTGATAACACAATGACCCTTCCTCCTTTTAACAAGTGAAACCACACCCAAATTGTATCTTGACACAGAAAAAGATACAAAGTACACAACCAACAATAACAGTGCAGAAGATAACCAAAGACAGCAAAATCTAGAATAAACTAGACGAATACCGCCAACAGACAAAAGAAAGTGACCCGGCGTAGCTCTCCTATCTTATGTGGAAGAAAGCTTCCAAAATTTACCTATGCCTTCAAAAGTACTGAATTATAATCAGTCCAAATGAGAGACAATAGGACCAAATTGCAATAGTCCAACGGTGTTGTTATTTTTCTTTTTTGTGGTCTGTCTTCAAAGTGTGGCATAACTCATGTATTTATATACATGAGATACACCTACCAAATTGTATTTATTCAATGTGGGGTAAAGCTAATTGGGCTTAAAATTATGGGCTCCATTTTATTTGAACCATAATAACTCCTTGGACTTATTAGAATTCAAATATTAAAAGGAACACCTCAATAGATGGATTACTTTCTACTCCGGTTACTCAAACAAGACCCATACAATTTAGAATTTATAAAGCATCGAAGGTAGTAGTAAACAATTCAATGAACTAAAGGATTAAGGGACTCTGTTTTTTGTGCGACGAGAAATACATCCTAGTCCATAAATGTAAGAAAATGCAACTTTAACTGAATTTAGTGGAAAGTGATGACAATGTCTTGATGTAGCCTACGAGATGGATGAAGATGATGTTAATGAAGAAAATGCAGAATCTAACATTCCAAATGTATCCCTACAAGTGATCGTGGGAATGGAAGGAGAATGAGAATTCAAGCAAATGAGAGTTTTAAGAGTATATTACAAAAGGATGATCCACATTTTGATAGATAATAGTAGCACTAACAATTTTGTGGATGTTAATAAGGAAAATGCAACATTAAGGATGTTGATCCTCATTATATTACAGTTGGGAAGGATTGAACTTGACATGTGATCAATGTTACGTAAACTTTACTAGACCATGCAAGATTATAGTTCACCATAAATGCTTGGTATTAGCTTTTGGAGGATGCAATGTCGCACTAAAGGTGCAACGGTTAGTAGTGTTAGATTATGTTCTGTGTAATTTTAGAATGAGAAAGATGAAGTTTAGATGGAAAGGGAAATTGGTCACCCTGAATGGTAACCCAAGGAGAGGGCCCAAGGTAGTTTTGGTAGAGAATACCATACATTCCTTAAGCATTCCAGTAGACGACAACTCTATATGATGTAGTTAACTTATCCTATAAAATGCTAATTATAGTAGTTGGATGTTAGAGAAAGCTAATGGATCACTTTTGACAAAATCAATGGGGTTCTAGTTGAGTATGCTATGATGTTTGTGGAACCAACCAAATTACCATCCAATAGAAGCCACAATCACCATATCCATTTGAGAGAAGATGTATAAGCTATTAACATTCATCCATACCAATGCCCAAAGATATAGAAAGACATTATAGAACAATCTGTCTAGGAACTGATGAACTAAAGGTTTATAAGACATATATTGGGATCATTTGCTTTTAGTTCTAATCAAGAAGAAGGATAATTTATAGCGCATGTGCATCAACTATCGAGAGATTAACAAGTATTGATCAAGGATAAATTTCAATCCCTTTAATTGAATTGCTCTTGGATGACTTACATAGCTCCAGTTGACTCTCAAAGCTAGATTTAAGATTGAGCTACTATCAGATTTAAATGCAACTCGAGGATATTCTAAACAAGGCTTTCAAAACTTACGAAAGGCTATAAGTTTCTTATTATGCCCTTCGAATTGACCATTGCACCTTCCACATTTCAACGCTTGATGAATGAGATCTTTAAACACTTCCTTAAATGTTTCGTTGTTATGATTTTTGACGATATACTAATATATAGTCGTTCCTTTTAGTCGTATGTGGAGCATCTCAACAAAACAATGAGATATTTTAGGAGTTGTTTATCTGAGGGAACAAGTGCATATTTAGGGCAAGGCATGTCAAATACTTAGGGTACTCAATTTTTGAAAAAGAAGTAGCAACGGACACAAGGAAGGTACAAATAATTTTAAAGTAGCCTAACCTAATGAACTTCAAGGAATTGAGGGGTTTCTAAAAGTTATAGGCTACAAACATGGATTTATAAGAGGGTATAAAGGGATCACTAGCTCCTTTGATGAAATTGTTGAAGAAGTCACAAACTTTGAGCTAGGATTAGTAGTAAAAGGAGTAGGAAGTTTTCAAAAACAACAACCTATTGAAAGTCTCACTAATGCACGAGTTTTGAAGAAGCCTAGAAGTATGCAGCCTTACTCCTAACTAGTAGAGAGATTGTTTTTGATAGACCTATAAGAAAAAATTAAAATAATAAAATAATAATAATTAAAATAAAATAAAATAAAAATATACATAAAAGATAATAATAATAAAATAAATATAAATATAAATATAAAGAAATATGTATAATTAAAAATATAAAAATAAGTAATAGATAAATAATAAAATAAATATAAAAAACAAGGTAAAGAATAAAAATAAAACATAAAATAAATAAATAAATATACAAATAAGGAAGGAGACAAATAAATAAATAAATCAAACAAGTCATTAAAAAATATTTAGTTTAAATAAAGAAGTGTTTAGGCTAAATAACTAAGAGGGAAGTACTATATATTAAATGTTTATGCTAAACACAATATATAAGACTTGAAGACAAATGTTTAAAAGACTTCAGAGAAAGAGGGAGCCTCTCTATATGAGATCCTTTGCCCTTATTCTAGTACGCCAAAATTTTCTATTGAGAGTCAGGCCCTTAGTAAGTTTTAGCAAAGTCATATCATTCCTAATCACCTCCCTCTAATTCCTCTTAAGCATTTTTTATTCTTACAGTGATTAGAATAATATTTTCGCATCTTCTTAATAGAACATTAATGTTTCTCCTCTTAACATATCTGAAGTACCAAACCTTATCTCTTTTAATTTTCATTAATATTATATACTTTTAATTTGTATCTTACCTTTACATTTATGACATTATCTCTTTTAGTAAAGTTGCTCATCCAACAGAGTATCCATATCTCTACCACCATTAACTTATGACTATGTACCTATTTGATGGGCTAACACTCTGTTCTATAGAGCATGGTTGGCGTAATTGCTAAATGATAGAATTTACCTTTGAGCTTGAGTGGTATCTTCTTGTCACATGAAACTCCTAGTATACTTCTCCATTTAAGACACCCTAATTTGATACGATGAACAATGTCTTCATCGATCTCTTAATTTCTTTTTATGATAAATCCTAGATACTTTTAAAACTCTTTTTGCAATATAAATTTTGAACTAATCTTTACCTCTATATCAAAATCCACCCTATGGCCCAAAAAGTTACATTATAAGTACTCAGTCTTTGTCTTACTCAATTTAAAGTCATTTGATTTTAATGTATCCCTCTAAAGTTCTAGTTTGACATTAACACCCTCTCTTTTCTCATATACTAAAATAATGTCATCAGCAAACAATACACTTTAAGGCACATCTTTTTAGATATTCTTGGTGAGCTCAAGTAGGAAGATTTTGAGAACCTTAAAAGAGCTATTACAATAGAACCAATCCTAGCCCTTTTGGACTTTACCAAACCTTTTATGGTGGGGGTAACTGCAAATGTGGTACATGAACAATGTTGTAATAAGAAAAACATCCCATAGCATTTTTGTGTAAGATTATATCTACAAGCCACTAAGGTTTATCAACATATGAGAAGGAATTCTTAGCTGTGATCAAAGCCATAAAACAATGGCATCATTATCTTAGCATAACACCCTTCATCATTCAAACTAGTCAAAAAAGTATTAAATATATATTTATAGAAGGGCCACATTACCACTCCATTTTGATAAACATGACTAACTAAACTCTTTGATTATGACTTTAAGCTTCATTATATTATAAGAGTAGGAAGGAGAACGTGGCTGCGTGATTAGGCATTGGAATTCTTGGACATAATAGGATGTCACTAGCACGAGATCTTGCCTTATATAACATATTTCTCTAGATTTTTTATAAGTGGGCAGAATGGTATATTAAATAGCATGTGATCACACTTTATCTAATATGCTTCTCTAGATTTCTTTCTAGGTAGACAAAATGGAATATTGAATAGCATGTGATCATGTCGTATCCAACATCCTTATCTATGAGGATTTTGAATAATTTCTTATTTTTCATTATATGTTTCGTATTTCAAACTTTGCTCAATCTCTTTGATTATTTTCCTATTTTACCTAAAACTTTCTTAAGTTGAATTATAACTTCCTATTTGAGTCACTTTTGGAGGGCCTTATAGGGGTTATCTAATTCTTCCTTTAATTATAGTAGCACTGCATACCCATAAATAGATGGCCAGATAGATGTGCTGAATAGGTCTTTGGTTAATTTGGTAAGATGCATATTCCTTAGCAAACCCAAAAGTTAGGATTTCTTAATTACATAAGCCAAATTTGGCAAGACCAATGTCATATTTCTTTGGTTTCCAAGGCACCTAACCATGTTGTTGGTATTTTTAAATTTCCTAAATAATTTAATACTTCTCCTAGTGCTGCAAAGTTAGGTAAAGATGCACCAGAGATTCAACTAGAGGTGAAGAAGAAGATTAAAAGAGCTAATGAGAAGTACAAGGCTAATATTGATTCGTATAAGAGACTCAAGTGTTTAATTTTGGAGATGAAATTATGGTTTTCTTGAGTAAGAAACCAAACTATTAGAGGTCATCATAAACTATAACAAAAGAAGTATAGTACATTTAGAATTAACAGAAAAATCAACAATAATTCCTATGCTTTTAGATTATTTCTCCAACCTTCAATATTGTTGATCTCTCACCTTACTTTCATGATACGGAGCTTAGATATGCTAACAATAACTTGAGGATAAGTTTTTTGACAAGTAGGGGTGAATGATGAGGCATTTGAATTCTCGAACATAATAGGATATTCATTAGCATAATATCTCACCTTATCTAACATCCTTCTCTAGGTTTCTTTCTAAGTTGGCAGTAAGGTATATTAAATATCACATAATCATGCCTTATCCAACATCCTTCTCTAGATTTCTTTCTACGTAGGTAGAATGAAATATTGAATAGCACATGATCACGACTTATCCAGCATCTTTCTCTACAAGGATTTTGAATAATTTTTTATTTTATCTTTTTGTTTCTTATTTCAAACTTTACTAAATCTCTTTGATTCTTTTCCTATTTTATCTAAAATTCTTTTTAAGTTGAAATAGAGTTTCCTATTTTACCTAAAACTTTTTCTAAGCTGAATTAGAATATCCTATTTTGATTAGAACTCTTCCAAAGACGGCTTACATTTTATGTAAACCTATTTAAACAACTTTTGAGAGAGATTAATATAATTTTGTATGAATAAAGTTTATTTTCTCTTTGATAATTTTTATTTTATAATTCTTGGATTAGAATTGTGTTTGTTTATCCTATTCCATTGCATCACTATGGATGCTCTATCCAAGCTCACCAACTTTGAATTACTAGTGATGTTTTTGTCATAGGTACTAGTACTGCTATCACCTACAACCAAATTAATACCAACTCTAGCAATGAAAAATGTAGTTAGTGAATAGTTGAGATCGTTCCTATTTGGAATTTTAACGATAAAGATTATACAAGTTCAAAACTACAACAAATTAAGGAGTTTAATTCACATAAATTTAAGAAATTAAAAATGGATAAAATAAAAAATTAACAAAAATAATCATATCTAGAAATTCAGTAAACAAACTTTGATTTTGGGTCACTGACGTTATCACATTAATATGGATCCTCGATATAAAATTTAGTCTATTAACAAACATTTATTGGGTGATGCTTTCTCTTAAGATTAAATGAATAGAAACATATATTATAAACATTCTTATTAGTCATCGACTTAGATACGATCTTAAGATTAATTGATTAATAGTTTTAAGAACTAAGAAACCAATGATCAAGACATCACATGTATGATATGCATTTAATCAAGTTAAGTACCTTCTTAGAATTTCCAACTCTAACGTAAAGAATGTAATCCTAATTGCCATTTTGGATTAGTAAAATTGAACATCGAATCCTACTAATATAGCTATAAATTAAACAAATGAATTCCTAGTTTCGTACCCTAGAAATCAATCAATTCAATCATGAAAAGCAATTTAGAAGACACTGAATAGTTATCAATGAAACAAACTTTATTAAGAAATCTCACACATACTAGATGATAACGCAGTTCCCTTCAACCAAGAAGAAAGATGTAGGTACTCATAATGAAAGTGAAAACCAATAAAAGAATAGCCAAATACAAAGTCTCCATCCCTAGTTTGTTTTCGAGAAAATACGAAAACTCTTAGTAAAACTATTGTAGAAAATGTAAACTCCTATCTTGCATAACGTGAACAGTAACAATTGTCTTCTTTCATCCTATTCAATGTCCTCCTCTTCCCTCCTTTTTTGTTATCTTCAGCAGATATTCTTTCACCCATATTCTGGTTACAAATCCCCACAAGTAAGGTAACAATTTGATTCTTAAGATCATGAACATCTTATATGAATTAAATCTGATTTCAAAACAGATTCTGCAGGCATTATTTGTCCTTGCGGTGTCCACACTTAGTCAATTATTTTTCTGCTAGATGGGAATTCAAATTATCTTTACTTTCCTTACATCTTTTTGATTCAATTTCATCTTTCAAGTGATGAAAATCATCTGAGAATAATTAAGAAACAAGTCCATTACTTTTGAACAATAATTTCAACACATTAAAAATATTTATATACAAAACTAGCACAAAAATGACAACTTAACAGGTGCAAGCATACGTAATGGAAGAAATTAAAAGGGGTTAGGGGGAGGACTTTACTATGCAAGATTTGATCAAAAAGATACTAAAAGGATAGGAGAGGTTTGGAGCATATGAATGGAGGAATAAACTATTATGATGGAAAGGTAGGTTAGCGGTTATGTTCAACACTCAACTCAAGATTAAATTGATTAAGACAGGTTCATGATAAAGCAACAGGTGTTCACTCTTGGGTGCTAGAAATCATAAAAAAGATTTAAAAAAATTATTCCATTATAAGGGACAAGGTAAAGACGTTCGAAATCATATTAAAAAGTGGATTATTTGTTAGAAAAACAAATATGATACATCCATTAGCCACTTATGAAGGGAGCTAGAGGCAACCTAGTCTAAATTTCATTAAGGGCCTTTCAATATCGAAAGGAAACTCAACAATTCTGGTAGTGATTGATTAGTTCACTAAAACTCTTATTTCATTCCTGTTAACATCCATACTTAACTGCAGACATTGCTCATTTGTTCCTAAATCACATCTTTAAGTTGCATGGGATGACTAAATTTGTTACAGATTTGACATTTTTAAGTTAGTACTAGTAAGAATTATTTAGATTAAAAAGGAAAAGCTTAAGACACTTGACAACCTATCACCCACAAATGGATGCTCAAAAAAAAGTTATTAACAAGATTTTAGAAACTTTCCTGAGATGTTTTTACGAAGATACTGTTAGCGATCTAGAAGGGGGGGTTGAATAGATCTTTAAGCTTTTTGAAAATTTTCTACAATAAAATCAGAAGTTAGTTCACACAAAAATAATTTAATCAAATCTAAACGTAAAGAGTAGGGAAG
>JANIPM010405192.1:0-13293 GCA_027478405.1 Erythroxylum cassinoides | reverse complement strand
TGATCCTTATTTATTAAATATCTTATATTTAATCATAAAGTTTCTCAAACTTTATAATCAGGTTCAACTTGATTAAATTAACTTTACTCTCTTCAACCTATTCTATATCTGAGACCCATTAGATTCCCAAATATGTTGGCAATATAATTCAATCTTTTCATCATACAATGTCCTGATTAGACAAAGAGCATGTAGTTAATGTATACTCTTATTTTGATTCCAATCATACTAGTTCCCCTCCATCAGCTATAGATTCAATTAATGACATTTGTAAACTATTTACAAAACGTCATTATATCCTGGCCAAGGATTTCCTGAATCAATACTAATCAAGAACAATAGAACATTCTCCCTAATTACTTTAGGGTGATGAATCATATTTTGATCACACAACTATCTTCGTATAATTCATGCTACATCCAATGACTACTATTTGACCGACCCATAATTAAATATGTCATAAATAGTATCAAAACATAGCAATCCCTATATAAGATAACTTGGATGGTCTCAAGTCGAAGGATCACTTATACAATCATCATAATAAGAATTCCATAGACATATAAGTAATGTTCCAAATAGATTTCTTATATCAGGTCTGTTTAGTGAACTTGCTCTCTAACAAGTGCCTACACGTTTGTTTAAGTATCTTTATACTTTAGCCTATAAGATCGACTACTTCCTTCATAAGAAAAAGTAAAATGTGTGCTAGTCTTTTTACGTTCTATTAATGTCTAATCTTAATAAAACAATTATTAGGAATAATACATAAATGCAATATGAATCTCATAATTATAATCTCATTATAATTTCATTTGCAACATACAATTATCTTATAGACTTTATCATATACATCTAAATATGCAGAATATAAAGAATACCTTTAAATAATTTGTCACTAAACTATAACCAAAGCGATTAGCTGTAGGGCATAAACCAACAGTAGGTTGATAACAATTTAACTCTTAAGTTTTAATTGGAAGAACTTACTTTTTCCTCTACTTATAGGGAAGGAGGGGTATCATTTCCTATATTTTTACACCATCAGCATGATTTGAGATTTCTTAATCGTTCTGGTATTCAAATGAGGGGAGCTAGATTTCCAAGTTGGTTATTAGATAACAATACAAATTTGGAATAACTTTTTTTGAACACTTGTTCTCTTTTGGGAACGTTGCATTTGCCAATTCATCCTTATACACAGTTGTATGTCTTGGATAAAATGGATATGGAGAAAGGCATGATGGACTACTTGTATGCGAAGTGTACACCATGTATCACTGACTGTGTAATGGCAAAGCTTGAGAAGCTAGGTTAGAAATACTGTGTGGCTCTGTGTTAACCCTTTTTTTCGTTCTGCCACTGCCTTAATTGCCAGCCCTCCAAAATTTTGAGTCCAAAGATTTTTTATTTTTATTTTTGTATTACTTTATTCAAAAAAACTGTTTTTATTTTTATTTTTATTTTTAGTAATTTATTTATTTAATAAGCTATTTGCCCTGCATCATTATTTTACATGTCCCATCTGCATATGGGTCTACTGGAAACAGCCTCTCTACTATGTAGGGGTAAGGCTGCGTACTATTTGACCTCCCCAGACCCCGCTTCACTGCGGGATTTCAAACTAGGTGCGATGATGATGATGATGATGATTTCTAGCAATCTATGGCCACTTCCTACAAAGATTGGAAGGTATTTTCCAGTGCTATACAGATTATCCTTCAGTGAAAACAATTTCATTGAAAGGATTCCGGATAGCTTGTCTAATTGTTCTCTCTTAAAATCATTGGGGTTGAATCACAATAACTTATGGCAAGATACCAGAGTGGATTGGAAATATATCTTCTCTTATAATCTTGGATCTGTTAAATAATAATCTTTTTGGAAGCCTACCTTCAATGTTCATTCCTCCACAAGCTTTACACATCCATTTATCCTATAGGACCTTCTCCTGGCGAACTTCCTACTATGCTCATACTAGATCTCAGCCACAATTACTTAACTGATGGCTTACCAAACTCAATCAAGAGTTTGTAAGGGTTGACATATGTTCTATTAAATCATAACAATTTAGAAGGTGAAATACCTATATTTATGGAAGATGATGCATGAATTAAAATTTGTTGATCTTTCCCATAACAAGTTTGACACTCTCTCACTCAAGAATGATACTTTCAAAATTCCTCTTACACATGGTTATTTCTATTACTATAGTGAATTTCTTGAATTGGTAGGAAAAGGAAACACTTACCAATATAGCATAAGACCTACGTATGACATTGGTTTCATTGGATTAGATCTCTCTGGTAACAATTTGACATGTCCAATCCCTTTTGAAATTGGAAATAAAGAAAGGATGAAGATGTTGAACTTATCTCATAACAATTTGATAGGACTTATTCCATTATCATTTTCGAATATGAAGGCAATGAAGAGTTTGAATCTATCCTACAATAACTTGAGTAGAACATTTCCTCCAAAATTGGTTCGGTTAAAATCTTTAGAAGTGTTCAATGAATTAGTGTGGCTTACAAGATAAGATGCCGAAAAGAGTCAAACAATTTGCAACTTTTGAAGAAAGTAGTTATCGAAGAAATCCTTTTCTATATGGATGACCCTTGCTTTGGAATTGCACTCTAACAGAATCGTCAATGACAAAAGAGAGTTCGACAAGTGATACAGATGATGATAATGGTTTCATAGATATGGAGATTTTTCAAATAAACTTTTGGGTTACTTTTAGCTTTAGTTTTGTATGTAAATCCTTATTGGTAACAAGTATGGTTCTACTTTATTGAGTTGATGATCATGCATGCTACTACTTTTTAGTAGATAATCTTTTCTTTTATCTAAATTTGGAACTACTTATCTTCTCTAAGAACATGTTACTCAGTTGTACTTAAATTTGAATAAGGAGATGATTTCAATCAATCTTCACTAATGTACATTAATTATGCATGTCTCTTTTTTCATTCCTTGAAGTGTTAATTGAAAATCTTAACCTGAACTTTCATAAATGGTTAATTGGGAGTTAGCAAAAAGATAAGAAAAGTGGGTGACCTCAAGCATTGATTAAACACATCATGAATTTAACTGCTTTCATTGGAATAGTTCGTGGGGATGATGATGTGCCATGTAAAGGCTATTACCATTCTCCATTTCACTTATGAAATGCGTTGGATGGAGTAGAGGTTATCCAATGTACTTTTCGGGCAGTGAAGAGTTTATTTTCTGAGGAGTTATCTGCTTCAAATTAAGGAGTTTGGTGGAGCCCTGAAGCAGATTTGATATTTGGTAGATGACATAAAAAAACAACATAGGGCATAAGGAAAATATGTCTACCTATCTAACACGAAATCACTCACCCAAAAGAAATCTTTTGAATGACTAGAACTGTTTGTCTCTACATTAGTAAGAATTGACCTGCAACATATTAATAGACCTGTATATCATTTTCAGCAGGATATAAGTTTAACGCAGAGTCTCTAGCAATCCCTGAGCTTTTATCATACAAATAGCCAATTTTGTTCCAAGTAGAAGAATGAAAATTATGTTTTTTTTGTATTTTATGAGTAATATGTAAAAGAAATATATTTCATGATGCAATTTTGCATTAAGCTTCGAATTATAGGCATGGCATTTGTAAACAACTAAGATCAAATCCTCTATCAGATGAATTTGAGAAACAATTTGGGATATGCAATTTATCTGTTAATTTCATAGTCAGAGCATTCAGAAGATGCAAGACACTGCTATCTCACAACAGAAAGGGTTGATTATTTTTTCTCCAATTAAACAAACATGGTAAACAAGCCAAGGAGATCTGATGCTTGACGTACTTGCATTCTGTTTGTTATAGTCAATCCCAAAAATAGCAAGAAACCAACTAAATGCTTGCATAAATGTACAATCAGCTACAAATAAGCCCATAAAAAAGGTTAAGACTTTATTTCAAGCAGCAGAAGGGCTTTTACTTACATCCAAACATTGAGGGTCTTAAAAAGCCTTCTTTGAGAGGCTAGTTGGCTCTGTAGTAGCCAAGTATGAATTCATTGTCCTTCATATAATCTGGTAGCTCTTAAAACGACACAAGACCATACTTTTGTCTTTATTTGGTTTCTCCTGGTCGTCTTTTCCCTTCTTGTTGACAATTTAGACTCAGGAGAAGTAAGTCTTTTGTTATGACTAACTTGGACATCCATTCTCTTCACTTTCCTTTTCAAAGCAGAGCCATTAACAAGCAAAGTTTTCCATTTTTTTGATATGTGTACACACCTTTTGGTGGCTATGTAGTTGATATAGAGAGAATGGTCTTTATTTGTTTATATAAGGGATGATTGACGTCCAACTGTACCAACACACATGCCATTAAAGGACTCTCTACAGTAATTTTCTCCTACAATTTTTTTATGGTTCAGTTTGGTTTGGCATTCAGATCCATGTGTGTTACCATATATAGATAACATTTATTTTGTTATAACTGTTGTATATTTGTTTGTATTGTTCAGCTATAATTAGAGGTAAATCAGCTTAAAACACTGTTCATAATCATTCTTTAATAACGCAAATTTTGTTTAAGTTAATAACGTTCAATCGTAAGGAGATGAAGATATATTGGTTTAAAATTTACCGGCAGAATTTTTCATCGCTAATAATATTCTGTCGAAAAAGTCAATACTTCATTTTTTGCCACCAATTTCTGCCATAGTTGCCGACGGTATAGTTTCGTCGCTAAATTAAATTTTCTCGACGGATTTTGCAACGATTTATTTTTGTCATTATTTTTCTGTCGCAAATTCTTTATTTTCTTCTAGTGATTCTCTCTTTCTCTCTCTGATATATTGGCTATTTATGAAATTAGTAAGTGTGATCAATTCCTAATAAAGTTGAGATCAGATTTTGAGATTGCTCGTTCTAATCTGATGAATTGCCATCCTCCTCCTACCTTGGATGAGTAGTTTGATGACGTCTTCTTACCAATATATAGATAACAATGTGTACACGCAATTAGGTTACCAATAAATTTAGTGTTTAGAGGACAGCATGTGCTTGAATAGAGCAAAGGCACAGCCCTGGTAATTGCTACGGTTAAATTCTCTTTTTTCTTAAGATACAAGTCAAAGGAGGTTAAATCGCTTAATGGGTAATTATATTATTTGCTAATCAACCTGTAAGCATGTTCATCAAGCAAAGTAAAAATGTATTTTTGGGAATTTTTTCCATTACAAGTCACTGGAAGTCAATCCTATGATTCGTTCACAAAGTATATCTCAAATTATTGTAATTAGATAAATGATTAGGCAACTCATTTCTGCAAGTGGAATATCATGCATATGAGTGACCGAACGTGGACCAGTAATTAGTTTATTATTAATTTAACACTATTAATGTTAAAACTCTGCGTAATCAATATCCCTACAAACTCCAAGTTAAACCAGGATTTCTGTTCATTATTCAGAGACTTCCGTTTTTTCTTTTTTGTCTCTTAGTCTGGATTGGTAAAAGATCAACAAAGAACCCACTTTTCGTGACTTTTATAATCTTTGGTAGGAGGTGCACTAGTAAAGGATAAAAAAGAAATAAATTAGCATCATAAATAACCTTTGCTATTAGGGTTTGGGTTAACCTGAGGTCTGAAAAGCCTTGAGACAGGGTCTCCAAGTCGAACCCAACAGGACCTGAGGTAGTTTGGCTAGACTTTAAGAATGTTAGAATATAAATTAGCATCATAGATAACGATAGCTGCATTCAGCCGTCATTTGACGCATCGCACTGTCATGCCTTTACACAAACAGAGAAAGCACCGACTCATTCGCAAATAGTAAGAAAGAATGTCAAAAGGTGCTTTAGAATTGTTGGCGAGATAGTAAGACAGCGTTATGCATGTCTTATCACAAATCAATCTTAAAAATAATTAGCAAATATTTTATAATATAAAGTATATAAATAAAAATACCTAAATATCTACTTATTTTTATATATCTTTTAACAAATAAAATTTATATTTATGTATAATTACGTAACCATTCTTATATTTTTATATGAAAATTTAAATAAATCTATTAGTCACACATAATAAGAAATTTTGGATTACAAAAATAAATATCTTTTATGAAAAAGGAATTAGTTTACAAAAATAATGAATTCACAAATATGGAAGTGATTAAATGGCATTTTTTAAAAGATTGCTTGATTTTAATTCATATATTCAGTAATTTTAGTGAATTACTTATTTTGTGGAATCCCTGCATTGGAATGTCTTCTAAGAAGAAAGAAGAAGTAAGAATAGACATGAAGTACTAAAGCCATGGAATAACATGAACAATGGAATAACAAGAAAGTGCTGATGCCATCGCAATTATATGTATACGAGATCCTTGTTGAAAGCTTACAAGTGGAGAGCAGCACATTTATTGAGGGGGTTGGAGTAAGGATCTGCAAATACCATTACATACACACGACATATTGTTGCATACCAATTTAACAGTCGGTATGGAACAAACATATAATATGTTTGTTCTACGGATTCTGACCATGTGGCACAGGTATATATGTTATTGGATTCGATAAAGGGTTTGTATCTGATGATTTTTTCTTCAAAGCCATGCTCGCAGTCCCTGAACCAGCTGGCTTATGGGGACGACCCAAAACCCTGGTGGGTGAAGCTGCTATAATAATAATCAAGAATATCATAATCAACGCATGAAAGAGGGTTTTCATGTTTGTGATGAATGCAGGGGAGGGAACGATTAGATGTTAGAGAATAGTTGCTAGAAGGGAAGAAGTATGTGAGTTTGCTGCCATATGCACCGCGGTTTTATAGACCAAAAAGTCGACTTGTTGAGTATAAGCTGGAAATTACTTTCATATATTCTTGTAAAGAAGGGAAAAAGTTACCTTGGCCTGTCAACTTATGATTGCGTCATATAGAATTGAAAATTTAGACATTTAGGTGTACTCAAGTATTTTTGGCATTGTTCAAAGTTGCGCTTGCGTCATATAGAATTGAAAATTTAAACATTTAGGTGTACTCAAGTATTTTTGGCATTGTTCAATCTGTACCTGAAATTCTGACTTGAGTTCCACTTGGGTTTGGCAGCTCAATTTTATCAGGACAGAATGTTATCATTCTCCATGTGCATGATATCAGCTCTATTCTCATTTTTATCTAGCTATGTCTTTTTTTGTTTTTGTTTTTCTGTCTACGTCTCCTTTCATTCGTTCTGGGAAATTTTAGAAATCGAGTTAGTGTAGATATTAAATATCTTATGATTTCAGAACAAAATCACGCGGACGGGAAGAGTTGAGGAAAATGAACAGAGAATCGATGAAAAGAGGAGAGCTGTGTTTGATCTCTGAATCTGATGTGATTTTGTGTTTTCAGTTCCGTATGATTTAAACCTGTCATTGTCAGGATTTTTCGTGATTTGAACCTGTCATTTTCGCATGACACAAGAAAGACTTCTTGAATGTCATTTTCGCAACTATAGTATCATAGCAACTCAGCTTTAAAATCTCCCTAAAGTAATATTGCTTCCATGATTAAAATAACGATAAAAGATTCCTCGCACTTCATGTAATTAGGTTTAGGTCACGTCCCCACTATCAGAAAAAGCTTGGAAAGGGCAAACGTCATCTACATCATGCTGGATAGAGAGATCCGTCTTCTTGTGTCCACCTTCTTTTATATGCCAAACATCAGGCCTTAATTATCACCTAATCTTTAATTTCCATTAACATATTGATATTATACCACTTAATATTTAATTAGCAATGCTAGAATAAGACTGTAACATATTTGTTTTACTGAACATCAAGTCTAAGTATAATTTTGAATCTTTTGATTTAGAAAAGAATAGAGAAAATAGATTAAGGTAAATTATATATGCACACCTAAATGTTTAAATTTTCAATTCTATATTATCAACAATTATGGCTGGTAGGATTCAATACCTATCATGCCTAGTAAAGTCAAAAGTATGCCTAGTAAAGACAAATGTACTCCTGCCTATAAAAAGGCAGGAATAGTATGAAGAAATTTATAACGAGCAGAAGATGAGAGACGTAAGGTAAGAGAAAAAAGAAAAAAAAATGAGAATATTTTGTATATTTTTTGGTATAGTTTTTTTCTTATAATTTTTCATTTTTTTTAGTAGTAAAATTCTTCTATCCTTACTTGTAGTTTTTACCTTAATTTGAAAATTTTTTACTTAAAATCTGTGCTCATTATTATTCTCTTTCAATCCTATTTAGCTGCGAACCTGCTCTAATTTGATCGATTTTCTCAATAGTCGTTAGAAAAGCGTGATCTACGTGGTCCTATCTTTACACACACATATATCTATTTTGTCTTATCTATACATATCTATTTGGTCATATCTATACACACATATGTCTATATAGATAGGACAAAGTAGAACACACTTTTGCAATAACTATTCTTCGAGAGTATAAAGAAAATATGCGTGTGTATAGATGCGTAGCATGGATGCGTCCAGTCAGGATTCTAATCTGTCCATCCATCTATCAAGTAATAGATTTTAACCCAATCGGATTTTGATACGTCGTGCTCGTCAACTAAACCGAAAAATCCAAGACTAAGCACAAGCTTTTCCATCAAATCATCCACTTTAGAAAAGAGCGGATAACATGTTGACAAACTACGTCCGGTGTAAGTTTCAATCTATTCTACTCTAGCTATGTCTTTTTTTGTTTTTTTCTGTCTACGTCTTCTTTCATTCAGTCTTCAAATTGCAATTGGGAAATTTTAGAAATCGAATTAGAGTAGATATTAAATATCTTATGATTTCAGAACAAAATTACGCGCACGGGAAGAGTTGACTTTTTGTTAAATAAAGGAAAATGAACAGAGAATCGATGAAAAGAGGAGAGCTGTGTTTGATGTCTGAATCTGATGTGAAATTATGTAATTGTTTGTGTTTTCAGTTCCCTATGATTTAAACCTGTCATTTTCAGGATTTTTCGTGATTTAAACCTGTCATTTTCGTTTTATGTCATTTTCGCATGACACAAGAAAGACTTCTTAAGTGTCATTTTCTCAGCTGTAGCATCATAACAACTCATAAGCTAAAGAAAACGTAGCATCCGATTCCATAAGTTTTGTGGATAGAATTTGACTTGATGAATGGGAAAGAAAGTGACTTTTGTGTCTACCACCATCCACAAGAAGAAACAATTCCATTCAGTTTAATCTCTGGCAATGATTAAACAATTCCATTCAGTTTAATCGCTTTTGGAGAGCATTCGTGAATAAAATATGGTTCAAAGCACTATAAAAGGAGGACAATGCAACACAATAATATATGCTAACAGGTGATATTCTTATATATAATGTATGGTAATTAACTAACATTATTTTCATAAGTTGAAAGGTGACAATAAATTAAGTCAAAATTGAAAGGAAGTAATGAATTAGGAAGGAAAATTCATGAGACATATAAAATGACTATAAAAAATATGGTTAATTACAAAAAATATAAACTTTACTTAATTTTGCAATTATAACCTAATTCAAAAAAGTGACAATTAAGTACTTAAATTTTATTTTTTAAAAAATTTAGCTCAATGTTAGTATTTACATTAACGTTATTGACGTGACTTATCACATAAGATATAAAATTCTTAGCACTTATATACATCAGACTTAATTAATTTTAATTAAATTATGTCATTTTAGGATTGAAATCCTTAAATTAAATTTACTGCCTAAATATGTGGAATTGAAAACCTTAAATAAGTTCTTTCTTGCACAAAAAGAAAGATGACCTAGGTGGCAAAGTGAGATTTCATTCAGATTGTTAAAAACTGTGTTGTTGTCATCTCGCACTAGCATGATAGAGTGTTGTTATCTTCAATCCCAAAATAATGTAATTTATTTAAAATTAATTAAGTCTGACGTGTATAAGTATTTAGAATTTCTATCTTATATGACAAGCTACGTCAGCAACGCTTTAGAATTGAAAAAAATTGAAATTTTGAATACTTAATTGCTATTTTTTTAAGTTTGAGTTATAATTGTAAAATTGAGTTAAGTTTAGGATTTCTTTTCATAAGTTGAAAGGTGACAATAAATTAAGTCAAAATTGAAAGGAAGTAATGAATTAGGAAGAAGAATTCATGAGACATATCAAATGACTTTAAAAAATATGGTTAATTACAAAAAATCTAATCTTTACTTAATTTTGCAGTTATAACCTAAATTTTAAAAAATGACAATTAAGTACTTAAATTTTAAATTTTTTAAAATTTTAACTCGATGTTAGTATTTCCATTAACGTTATTGACGTGACTTATCACATAAACCATAAAATCCTAAGCACTTATACATGTCAGAATTAATTAATTTTAATTAAATTGTGTCATTTTAGGATTGAAATCCTTAAATTAAACTTACTGCCTAAATATGTGGAATTGAAAACCTTAAATCAGTTCTTTCTTGCACAAAAAGAAAGATGACATAGGTGACAAAGTGAGATTTCATTTAAATTGTTAAAAACTGTGTCGTTGTTGTCTCACACTAGCATAACAGAGTGTCGTTATCTTCTCGCACTGGCATGACAAAGTTTGATTTAGGGATTTCAATCCCAAAACAATGTAATTTAGTTAAAATTAATGAAGTTTGAAGTGTATAAGTATTTAAAATTTCTATCTTATGTGGCAAGCTACGTCAGCAACGCTAACGAAACTAATAACGTCAGGTTAGAATTGAAAAAAATTGAAATTTTGAGTACTTAATTGATATTTTTTTAATTTCAAGTTATAATTGCAAAATTGAGTTAAGTTTAGGACTTCTTTTAATAATTAACAACCCACTTCCACAAGCAGCCGCCCATATCTTCACTCCGCCACAGAACCTTAACGGACATGTAGTGGGATTGCGTAAGCATTATTTAAGGTTACTCAACCATAAATGGCCAATCCATACCTTGGAAGTTAGCTCTAATTTGATTTGTGATTATGATCATCATTTGTCATTTACATTTTATTTTATTATAAACCATTTTATGTGATCCTATTAAAAATTTTACGTATAACTAGACAAAACGTCTTCGAATACAAACATTGTCATTTCTAAATGATTTTGTGATCATCAATGTTGGTAGTGGAGGACAATGGCAATTGGTTGTCTTTGATCTCCATAAAGTCGTATATAAAACGAACTCCACTATGTATATAAGGCAAGGATACAGTACGCAGTCATGGTCCACTAGTAGAATAAATCCAAACAAAACGACTTCGAATACAAACATTTTCATTTCTAAATGATTTTGTGATCATTAGTGAAGGACAATGGTAGTTGGTTAGCTTTGATCTCCATAAAGTTGTAGATAAAATGAACTCCACTATGTATATAAGGCAAGGTCACAGTACGCAGTCATGGTCCACTAATCTGATACATTTTACTACAGAAGAGATAAGAACTGACTTTTATTACTTTCAACTGTAGTCACTACAAGAAAATAAGACAATCCGCGACGTTTAAAAAACGTCACAAAATGTCAAAAAACGTCGTAAAATACAATTTGCGACGTTTTAAAAAACGTCACAAAAAACATCGCAAAATGTGGTGTAGGTAAAAGGTTTTTGCGACGTTTTTCATAAAACGTCACAGAAAATACGAATATTTTGCGACGTTTTAAAAAACGTCACTGAAAGATTGGTCATTCTGCGACGTTTTTTAAAACGTCACAAAATGTGACTTTCTACGACGTTTTTTTGAAAACGTCGCGGAAGACATTCTGCAATGTTTTCAAAAAAACGTCACGGAAAGTCTTTCGTGACGTTTTCAAAAACGTCACGGAATGTTTTCCGCGACGTTTTTATTATTTTTTGTATTATTTTTAATTATTATTTTTTTCATTTTTTGAAAATTATTTTAATTTAATAATTGTTTAATTTTAATAATTTTTAATTATTAAAATTAAAAATTTTATACTGCTTATTCTATGTTTAAATTATTTTAAAAATTTGAAATTATTTACATTTGGGTCATTTCTCGTGATTTAGAATTTATATATTTTAAATATAATAATTCTTCACATCCAAAAGAGGTCATTTCTTTCCCAAGACTCCAATGAAATATATATGGCATATAACAAAATGGCCCCCATCCATCAATTTAATTTCTGCCCAACAGGTCATTAAATTTATCTCTTTTACATATAACTTCCACACCGCTGAAGAATTAATCATTCCCTGAAATTGGATTCAAAATTTGTTGACTTCGAAATTCCAGGGCATGAGAAAAGCAAATTAGAGGCAGTGTCCGTCAAGGAATGCATGCCTATTTGCTAGCTTGTTTGATACTTTAAGACGAGGGGGGGCAAAAGTCACAAAACAAAAAGGCCAAGGATAACTTGGAATTTCCAAAAGTTGTTCTTACATACATGCTTAACTTAACCCCGTAACATTAATAACATAACTTGGAATTAACAAAGAGAAAACTTCAACAATCATATATGATGTGAAAACAATGAGAGTGTCATCGTGCGTGGACAGAACAATCACCGTAGAAAGAATCACCTACATGCGTCTTGGTGCTTAATTGATAGCATCCCTAGCATGTGTTGATCAAACCATCAGTCTAGCATTATAAGCTACCAAATGTCAGTTGAATGTTCTGATAATGAAATATCTGATTAACATATTGAAGACAGCAACATATATGGAATTCTCTTAAAAACCTTGAAGTATATTTAAGAGAAAACACAGGCGTCGATCACCATATATAGCACTTGGCAGAAGATTGAAGAGAAATATTATCAAATAACTAAAAGGAACTGCCTTGGCAATAAAATTCCAGATTGCACACATCACGTAGTAAAATGTAAACTTGCTAAACTTTCATCATATGAGATGAGCATACTCTTTAACTTCTCTTTTTGATAGAAACCAATAAATCTAAAGCTAAATAGAGTTCTTAAAAGATGTTTCTATCATCTTAGTATACTAATAGTAGAAGCTTATTTTGCGTAATTTGTCTAATAGTTCACAGTGATAAATACCAACAAATGAAAAGTAGAGGTTCTACTGATTCAAGAAATGTGGTTCTCAAGAAGAGGAAGATTGTCTTTACTAATGAGTGTCAGAACTTTTGAGAACGAGCTAACTGCTTCCCTGGAGGTCTGGCGGAAAGCTTTGTAAGAAAATGAAAACCTTGAGGTCTGGAAGTTCAATTACACATGCACATTCGACTACTACTTCTGCTCCACCACACTCTACATACCAATTGCCCAGTTAAACACTTAAAACACTTATCCAAAAATGAACATT
>JANIPM010405159.1:0-13302 GCA_027478405.1 Erythroxylum cassinoides | reverse complement strand
CAAGTATATATACACATATATAGATACATATATATATACATATACATATGTATCTATATATGTGTATATATACTTGGAAGACCTAAAGGATATAAAGTCCTAATCAACTCCCTTCTACACATCTCTTTAATAAATGTCTTCACTAACAAATTATAACTCTTCTCATTAGATATAATATTCCAAAGCATTTGTAACAGTTCGCATTAAGGTTGAGGTAATATAGCAAGCAAAGTCATGTACTTTACTTCAACATTCGTATAAGCTCGACAACCTCCAAAGTATAATTCTTGCATCATGTTATTAACTAAAATAACATGTTGTGTTAGACCGTCTTCAGGCATTAAACGCATGTTAACTAATTTTACATACATACTGCCAATTCGTCTCTTCTGTGCCTCACAGCAAATAAGCTTAGGTGTCAGCTTAATAATAGGCATCTTCCTGAAAAACAAATTTTCAGGAATCAAAAGAGTGCACAAAATAAACAAATTATTTTGTCTAATACATAGCGAACTAATGCTTATATTATGGAAATAATTTAATTCTATTAGCAATTTAGTAAACTATTCAAATTATGCTATTAATTTCTAATAAATTAGAAACTTATTTCTAATCTAATCATATTCAAATATAATTAGAAACTTATTTCTAATTTAAATTATAATTGAACTAATCAATTTATCTTAGATTAATTAGAAACTAATTTCTAATGAAACCCCTTTCTAATTTTAACTAAACAAATTAGTTTTCTTGTATTAAAACAAACTAATTTCTAATATTTTATATTAATTAGAAACTAATTTAGCTAACTTAATTAGTTTGTGTAAATTAGAAAATGTATTTCTAATTCTTTATGTTACATTGAATTGAAAACATATATCCAAAACAAAAAACTATTTATTAAGTCTATATATATATAAGATTTGCATTTAAAAAAAATTCGTGACATATGGACACTACTTTTGAAAACTCAAAAGTTACATTAATTATAATAAGACAAAAGCAGTAGCCATTCTTCTCAATGCACTTTTTAGAAAAACCACGTAATTCAACTCTTGTGAAAGGCCACATGCCTCTGGTTATACAAGAGGAAGAAGTGTCTTCTTCTTCTTCTTCTTCTTCTTCTCTGCATTAAGGTTTTGCCTTTTTTTAACGTTTTCATAAGAACTATGTTTTACTGTGGAAGACCATGCATTTGTCACTGTCGAAGACTGTCAACAATATCATCGAGAAAACAACGTTTTCTATTTTGTGTTTAATACCATTCAATGTTTACTGTTGAAGACTTTCAACAATATCTTCCTAACAGCCGAGAAAAAAAAGAAAAAAAGGCATTTCTGTGTTAGATTATTAGGAACAGAATGAGTAAAAACAAAAAACAAAAACATAAAACATATGATATAAAATAGCATATCAACAGTCATGATATTCGTAGATATTCATATCATTATTCACAAATCCAAAATGCAGATTTATGCATGCATATATCATTAAAAAAATTAACCTGGCTCTGATACCAATGTTAGAAAATAATCAAGATCAAACATAATCACAGGGATCATGTCAGACAGGATCTGTTCATATGCATATAAAATAAAGAATCACATACTTGGATTTGTGTTATGATTCCACCAGTTATAAAGTTTTTTGTTTCCAATTTACTACAAAGTTATTCTTCTTCTTTGTGTAAACTTGAGGGAGGAAAAAAAACAGAAGAAGCAAATACACCTAGAGATCTTTTTTACTTCTTCAACGTTTCATTTATTATTATCTTCATATAACTACCTTTGGTAGTTATTTCAAGAGCATTGACTATTATACCCTTTATGGGTGTATATAAGTCATTAGTAATATTTATTAACAAATTAACATTTAATCAAACCTTAGATAATATCTTCTTTCTAGAACAGATCTTCCATTCTACTTACCTAATTTCAACCATGTTTCATTCAATCTCAGCCACATATTTAAATAAATGTATGGTTGAGATTGGATGGAACAAGGTTGGAATAGGTGAAGTGGAACATAGGATCTCATGTGTCTTCTTTCAGGTTTAACAATTAAAACTAAAAATAATCAAACCTACCTAAATTTGGATTAAATGTATAAATTTTCACTGACCTAATTTTAGATTGAATATAGTTTAAATTTGATTTTTAAAAAATTATTTAAAACAAAATTAAGATCCAAGTAAATTAATTTTACAAACTGAAAAGAAATTTTAGCAAATTTATTTAGAATCAAGTTCAAATTTGACCTTTTTATTTTACAATTTTGAATAAGCATGAGTTAGCTCAAGTCTAAAGCATAATACTTGATTTAAACCCACTCATTTTCAACTTACTTAGCTTGGAGTACAACCTCAAACCATGATTTTGTTTACTTTGATTGGCCTATTTGATTTAGTTTTATTGACATTTGAACTCTTCGTGTTGCTATTTACTCTAAAATCAACAATAATTTTTCTCTTTTACTACCCTAAAAAGTTGAAAAACTCACATCTTTGTGATTTGTCTTTTCTTTGCAACTTTAATTTAAGATATATATAAAGTATATGCTAGAATTTTTCTATATGAACTACATTTATTTTGCAACTCGATCAAATAGATATATAAAGGTCTTTAGTTATATTTGTAAACTTATGGGCTTAACCTTTTCAACATTAGGTGTGATATGGTCATTATAAACAACTATTAGCACTTTGATGATAGGGCTTAAACTTATTACATCTCTCCTTTCATCTCATGACCCTATATATAAATGACTTATAAGGGGTTAGGTCTACATCATTTATAATTTGACTTAGCCTAATGGGAGAGGTAAGAGAATATAATAAGATATTGTTTTTGTATTACATGTATTCTAAAAATAGATTTTATAAGTTGCAAAGAATAATAAAATATCTTCTAATTTAAGTATTCCTAATAGTATTATATTGTTCATGTATAATTATTGAGGTGCATAAAATTATATTGAATGATCCTATTATCGCTTGTGTTTATAAAAAAATAGAGCATGACAAAGTAGAAGATTCACTTCCTAAAGTGGGAAAGATCATATAGTTTTAGTATCATGGTCTTGAAGAAGTGTATTTAACCATCCTTTAGTGAAGGATACCAAATGAAATAATGCTAAAAGGTTCATGGTAGCCTTAAGGGAAAGTTTCATGAAAAGTGAGAAAATTGAAACTATACAACTTTTGCAGATATTGACTTCTCTGAGGTAGGATGGAATATCTAGGGTTAGAACTTACATAATAAGGGTGAAGGACATAAGAATTCGGCTTCATATCTTAATACGTTTTCTTAATCCATTAGCTGTTGAATCCTTTACCATCTGATTTTAGTTTCTTAAAGATAGTCTACAATACTATGAAGGATTTGTGGATGTTGAATGAAATAATTTTGATATGTGTTTAAGATGAGGAAAAGATAAAGCATAAGAGGGTAATGTTGTGAATTTGACGTAAAATCCAAAAAAATTATAGGAATCAAAATAAGAAGTGAAAAAAGAATAAGGGTTTTAAAAAGGATATAAACAAAGTCAATAGGTCATGTAGTGGGGTTAAGAAGAAGAATGATAATTGTTTATACATGGTTTATTTAAAGGAGGATTTATATAAGGATTCCTTGAAGAAGAACAAAAGTAAATAAGTAACCTTGAGGTTTTAATTTGCTTTGAATAATCATTAATAGATGTAACACCAAATATTTGGTAATTAAATATTGGTTATTTTATTCATATGTCTAATACATTATAGGCAATGAAGAACTAAAGAGGCCAAGTCAAAGGGAGATGAATATGTTCTTCTAATGGAATTAGAGTAGAAATAGAGCACATCAAAGAATTGAAGCTATAAATAAGATTAGGCAATAAAATGGTACATGTTCCATTTATGAGATATAGTTTAATTTCAAATTTCAAACTTGATCACATTGAATGTTTACTCACTTTCAGTAATAAAAAGGTTTCATTATTCCTCAATTCTATTTTCATTAGTAAATTTTATTGAATGATGGATTTTATTATTTAGTTTTAAAAGGTCCTAGTAAATTGGCTATAGATATTGAAAAATAAGGAATTAAAAGGAGTTTAACCAAAGAGAAGTCTTACACTTTATGGAATAGGATAGTTGATCATATTTCAAAGAAAAAAAGAGTAGAGAGATCGATCACAGATGAAATCCCCATAATTTGGTTTTTAATGATGATGATAGTGCCTCTGTAGATTGTACTAAAGGTAAACTTACTAAAAGTATAAAGTGAGGTGTCACTATCAGTAGTGAGGTTTTGGAAATTATCTACATAGATATGGGTGGACCTTTGAACGTTATTAGTGATGGAAAGAAAATGTTTGTGACTTTTATTAATAATTACTCTTTCTATGATTAGCTATATCTTATTATGATTAGTTATATCTTATTATACTTAGTTTGAGGCCTTAAAGAAGTTCAAAAAGTATTTTGGGCAAAGGTTGAGGAGCAACTTAATAGATCCATTAAGATTGTTATATCATACTGTAGTAGAAAGTATTATAATAAATACGAAGGTTTTGGTTAAAAGAAAGAATCTTTTGCTAAATTTCTAGATGGTAGTGGAATAGTTTTATAATATACTATGTCGAGTACATTTAAAGAAAATATAGTAGCAGAAAGGAACAACTGCGCACTAAAAGATATAGTAAGTGTAAGGCCCCAAGTTATACCCTAATTGGAATATTACTTGAATTTTGGTTTAATAAATCATACATAGTGATTTGGAATTAATTGATATCATTAAATAATTGAGGTATTAAAATGTATTTGGGCTAGGAAAATTGTCAAGTGGCAAGATAAGTTGGTACATTAAATTGGAATGACTAAGCCTATGAGTTAGTGACATTTGGCATAGTTGATGCATTGACTAATGGCATAGTTAGTAAATTAACAAGTGGCAGCAATAAGTGAGAGACAAATGGCCTAATATATTGGTAACAATTGGCAGCTCCAATAACTTGATGACTCCTAGCAATGGATGAGGCAAGTTTCTACTGGAGTAATTTCTGTTTTGCTCATTCTTCACTATTTTGCAATCTCTCCACTGAAACTCTCACATTTCCTCTTAACTTCTAGAGTTTTAGGGATTATTTTCTCTTGGAATCCTTATAAGTTACTATATAAATAAAGCTACTTTATACTACCTTTTATGTTGTTATCATCTTAGTGTTAAGATCATCTTACATCCACCTAGATTTCGTAGTGTTTTGGTTACATGAAGGACTAGTTTGGTTAGTTATTTGAAGAAGGAACTTGAAGGCAATTAGGTAAGGGAATTCTAACCTTGATAGCATGTACTAATACAAGTTTTATGATAATTAAATTGGCATGAAATATGTGTTAAGATGATGATAAATGAATGATGGAAAAATAATCCTTGTATGATAACTTCTGGTTTGGTTTTGATGTGTAGAAGATATTGATTTGTAAGTTACTTAATGAATGATTTTTGAATTGTTTTGGACATGAATTTGATGAGGTATTGAAGCATGAATAAGGTAGAATTGAAGTGAAATTGATGGTCTTTGGTGAAGGCGTTTTGAATGGAAGGGAAGAAGTCAAGTCTTAGAAACAAATTGGAGATTGTGGGTGAGTGAACCTTCAGTTCATTCATCCCATGACCATGGGATCTATAAGGCTTATTTCTATGGTCGTGGGAATTACTTAGGAAGGAGAAAAGATTGGTTTTGGGAAATTGTTGGACCATATAAGGTTAAGATACTTTATAATGGTTTAATTGGACCTAATTAAGGTGTAAAATGAACCTGGTTTGATGTGGAATAAGTTCATTATGAACACAAATGTGTTTTAAATGACAAAAGTGATGTGTTAGTTATGAATTTTTTAGAATTGGAAACTTAGATGAGTACATATAAAGTGTAATTACTTAATGTATTCATTGGTGCATTATTATAAATGTTTATATTTATAAGGCATGATAAGTTTGAGTGAGTATGAATGGGTTCAATTTGAGCGTAAGGAAATGAATTCATACTTATGTATTATTTCACTATCATGTGATTATGATATTGTGATAATTCTGAACTATTAATTGTATGGGGAGTTTGATAATTAGGATTGTATTGGAAGTGCTTTCAAATTGTGTGAATATGCATAATATGTGATGACTCAATACATTTATTGATGTTTTCATGCACATGTTTGTATTTATAAGGCATGTTAAATTTGATCAAATGAATAAGGTCAGACGTTAGGCACTACATCATTTACATGAAATTTATGAAATCTAAAAGGGTTTGTTTTAAAACTATTAAGTCCTAGTTGTAGGTAAGTAGGCATGCCTAGAAGGGTCTGTAGCTGCTCCTGTAACTTGACACTAAGGTGTCCCCTAATTATTGACAGTACAGTGTCCCCTGATTATCGACATTATGGTGTCCCCAGATTTAGAGACATTAGTCTCTTTTGTTTCAGATACCAATCATGGTATCTTCTGTTTTGGTCCTGTTACCCATTTATGTAAAAAGGATTAGTAGTCTAACTTGTTCTTTATTCTGATACATGTTTAGTTTCAATATAAGTAAATTCTATTATGATACAAAAAAAATTCTGTTCTGATAAAAGATAAGCTCTGATCTGATACAATACAAGTTCTGTTCTAACATAAGTCATACTTTGATTTGAAAGGATTATATCTTATTCTAATATCCAATTTTGATACTTGTACATTATGTTCTAATATTTATGAATTTTGTTTTGATGTAAGAATGTTCTGTATCAATTGATGAATCATATTCTGTTATAAGACATAATGTTTGGATTACTTTGTATTATGAACAATTAGAGATTGTTGAGATATGATTTAAATCTGTATATATATAAATGTTAGACGATTGTTAAAGACAGTCACCATTATGCATTATGTTTAATTATTCCCCCACTAAGCTATATGCTTAGCACAGTGGTTTTGCCTCTGTGTAGGTTCTGAAAAGAAGGTTAAAGACTAGGATAAGGACTACTGCAATGGTCAACGAAGAATGTGTTCTGTTTTGGAATTTGTTTTGTTTTAAAAGATGTATATTTGAGTTTTTAAGTTGTATATGACAATATGAAATAGTTTGTGTTTTGTTTAATGGTTTGTAATAACTTTATTACAGGATGGATTATGTTTAAAGCATGTATTTTGATAAGTTCATTATATATGAAGTACATTATGGTTTGTTTACAACAACATTTAATGAAATGTAATGTATATTTGCTTGAGTTGCTGAAATGTATATAAGGAAGGCTTGATATGATTTGGATTGTTTCAGTTCTGTTTTGTAGGACATTTACATATCCTCCCAAGGGGTAAGTGGGTGTTACATTGTTTGGTATCAGAACATGGTTTAGGTAATTTTGGTTTAATCAGCGCTCAACTATTGGTTATACATAGATATAAGATTAGTGTTTGGCCTAATGCGGTTTGTCTCATGTTTTGGTTATAAAATTAAATATGGAAAGATCTCACAAGGTTGTTGACGAGGTTGTGGATAGTAATAATCTTGCACGTTCTCATTCGTCGATATCTGGACCCTCCGAGGTGAATCAAGATGACATACCACCACCACTAGCTCCAGCTCAGGGGAAGGCTTTGGTTAAGATGTTATAAGACATGATGACTTTGTGACATCGTATGACCATATGCAAGGCTCCGATTGATCACTTTTGGAAGTATAGAGCTGAGGAATTTACTAGAACATCTCTGGAGGAGTCTGAAAGAGCTAAATTCTGGTTAGAGAAGGTGCAGAGGGTGCTAGATGAAATAAGTTATCCACCAGATCAAATGGTGCACTGTGCTGTTTCTCTTCTTTAGGAAGTAGCCTATAAATGGTGGAAGTTTATTTTGAGGAATCCTCAGTTATCAGAGCTTTTGACTTGGGATTTCTTTTCCTAAGAATTTAAAGCCAAGTATATGACAGAAGCTTATAGAAAGGAGAAGTGGAAGCAATTTTTGAACTTGAAATAGAGAAACCTGCCTATTGCTGAGTACGATAGGGAGTTTAATTGACTCAGCAAGTATACACCTAAACCTGTACTTACTGAGGAGTTTCGGTGTCATTAATTTGAGCATGGTTTAAATGACTCGATCAAAGAACATCTGGCAGCATTCACTCTTTTGCAGCAAGTGAGTTACCATCAGCTAGTGCGAGCTATTATTAAACGAGAGAAGCAAGAGATGGTGAAGAGAGGAAGGGCTCAGCGAAGGGGCTTTGCTAGAGGAGGTTAGCCCTTGAGCAAGAGGAGTTATGAAGGTGTTCCCTCTACACCCAAATTTACTCAAAGATCTGTAGCAAAGGGAAGGCGACAAAACTTTCCCTCATCGACTGCCTCTAGTAGGGATTCCTTTGTGGTCCAAGATTCTAGAATTTTGGAGTGCCCTCATTGCTCCAGACACCATTGTGGTTCTTGTAGGAGAGCTACGGGGGGATGTTTTTGATATGGTAGTATTAAGCATCTGATAGCCAATTGCCCTATGAGACAGTTTCAAACATCATAAGCTAGTAAGGAGGCCTCTTATGCACTTGCTGGAAATAGAGGACCAGGTAGAGGTCATGGAGGATCTAGTTATATTAGACCTAATCTGAGTATTCGTTCAGAAATTATTGATTGACCTGCTATACCTTCTACTCCAACTTGAGCTTATGCTTTAAAAACTCGTAAGGATCATGATGCACTTGAAGTTACTGTGGGGCACTGTTTCTCTCTTTAATTCTGAAATGCATGCTTTGATTGATCTTGGATCCACTCATTCTTATATCTTTGTTGGAGAAATTTCTAATAAAGTGATGCCTATAGATCAGTTGGAGTATGATATTCATATAACCAATCCTCTGGGTAGTAATTGGTTAATCAGGTTTATAGGAACTTTCCTGTTATGATCTAAGGAAATGAGTATGTTACGGATGTAATTACATTGATTTTTCAAGAATTTGATTTGATTTTGGGTATGGATTGGTTAACCAAGCATCAGGCAGTGGTTGAATCTAGTGCTAAGATTGTTATGCTTAGGAAGCCTGATCAACCTGAAATAATATTATATGTCATTCGCACTAGTTCTCTGGCTGGTGTGGTATCTGCTATGCAAGCTCGAAGGTTTCTTAGGAAGGGATGTGAAGCCTATCTGGCTTTTATGTTTAATTCTAAGAAAGAGGGTGGTAAATTGCAAGATATTCAAGCGGTGAGTGAATTTCCTAATGTGTTTCCTGAAGAGCTACCTAGACTGCCTCTTGAAATGGAAGTGGAGTTGTCTATTGAAATTATGCTTGGCACTGCTCCTATATCCAGAGCACCGTACAGGATAGCTCCTATTGAATTTAAGGAGTTGAAAGTGTAGTTGCAAGAGCTTTTGAATAAGGAGTTCATTTAACCTAGTGTCTCACCTTGAGGAGCACCGGTTCTGTTTGTTAAGAAGAAAGATGGTGCACTTAGGATGTTTATCGACTACAGACAATTGAACAGAGTCATAGTGAAGAATAAATATTCGTTGCCAAGGATAGAAGATCTATTTGATCAATTGAAAGGTGCAAGAGTATTTTGTTTAGGCCCTATTTAGACCAATTTGTTGTGGTATTCATAGATGATATCCTGGTTTATTCCAAGAATGAACATGATCATGCTCAGCATCTCCGAATTGCGTTACAAACACTGCTAGAAAAGCAATTGTATGCTAAGTTGAGTAAATGTGATTTTTGGCTTTAGGAGGTATATTTTCTAGGACATGTTGTCTCTTCTCAAGGGATTAGAGTTGATCTTAGTAAGATTAAAGCAATTATTAATTGGAAACCATCACAGAATATGATGAAATTGAGAAGTTTTTTAGGTTTGGTAGGTTATTATCGTCGATTTGTGAAGGGGTTTTTAGTGATAGCATCCCCTTTGACTAAATTACTATAGAAAGGAGTTAATTATGAATGGTCCGATAAATGTTAAACTAGCTTTGATCAACTAAATAAAATGCTTATTGAAGCTCCTGCGTTGGCTTAACCCACTTCTAGTAAGGAGTATGTTATATATAGTAATGCATCTAGAAATGGTTTGGGCTGTGGTTTGATGCATGATGGAAAAGTAGTTGCATATGCTTCGAGGCAATTAAAACCTCATGAACAAAACTACCCTACACATGATCTTGAGCTATCAGTGGTAGTGTTTGCTTTGAAAATTTGGCAGTATTACTTATATAGTGAAGTGTAGGATCATCGCTGATCATAAGAGTTTGAAGTATTTGCTTACCTAGAAAGAACTTAATATGAGATAATGGCGTTGGTTGGAACTGTTTAAAGATTATCACTATATTGTGGATTACCATTCAGGTAAGGCTAATGTCGTGGCTGATTCCTTAAGTCAGAAGATCATTTTGACTTTTTTAGTGCAACAGAGTAAATGGAGACTTGTATCTAATGGAGCTTTAATAGCTCAGTTGAAAGCCATGCCTATTTTGAAGCAAGAGAGTTGTGATACTCAGAAAGTTGATGATAACTTGCAACAACTTATCTTGGCTACTCGGGAAGGCAAACAACTTGATTTTTCTATGAAAAGTGATGGTGATTTGTATTATAAAGATCGATTGTTTGCACTAGCAAATAATGAATTGAAGAGAAAGTTATTATTTGAGGGCCATAATACTGTCTTTACTATAGATTTTGGTGGAAATTAGAGGAATCAAGATCTGAAGCAGCATTACTGGTGGTCAGGTATGAAACGAGATGTTATAGACTATGTGTCCAAATGTTTGAAATATCAGCAAGTTAAAGCTGAGCACCAGGTTCCATCTGGTTTATTACATCCTATTTCGATTCCTCAATGGAAATGGGATAACATTGCCATGGATTTTGTCACTGGACTTCATCTCACTCAAAGGAAACATGATGTTTTATGGGTGATTGATAAATTCACCAAGTCTGCTCACTTTCTGTTTGTTCGTCTTGATTATTCATTGGATAGGCTTGCAAACCTATATGTGAATGAGATAGTGAGGTTACATAGGGTACCCTATCTATTATTTCTAATCGTAATCCTCAATTTACTTCGAGATTATGGAAAAGTCTACAAAAGGCTTTGATTACTCAATTTAAGTTTAGTACCACTTTCCATCCTTAAACAAATGGACAATCTGAATGGGTTATCCAGATATTAGAAGATATGCTTCGAGGTTATATGTTAGAATTCCCAGGAAGTTGGGATAATTATCTTGCTTTGATGGAGTTTGCTTACAATAACAGTTATCAAACTAGCATTGGCATGGCGCCATATGAAGCTCTATATGGTAGGAAGTGTAGAATCCGATGTATTAGACTAAATTGTATAAAAACAAGATGATTATGCCTTATATTATGAAAGATACTGAAGAAAAAGTTCAAGTTATCCAACAAAGGTTGAAGGCTTCCAGTGATAGGCAAAAGTCTTATGTTGACTTTAAAAGGAAACATATTGAAGTATTAGGTAGGTGATAAAGTGTTTTTAAAAGAGTCACCATGGAAGAACATACTCTGGTTTGGGAAGAAAGGTAAGCTCAGCCCATGATACATCAGTTCTTATGAGATTCTTAAGAGAGTGGGACCAGTAGCTTATCAGTTAGCTCTTCCTGGAGAGTTGGTTAAGTTAGATGATGTGTTTCATATTTTGATGTTAAGAAGATATCGATAAGATGATTCATATAAGATTCCTGTGCAAGAAATTCAAGCATAACCGGATTTGACTTATGAAGAAGGGTCTATGTTTATTTTAGGCAGAGAAGTCTGACAACTCAGGAAGAAGCAAATACCTTTGATGAAAGTATTTTGACAATACCATAGACTCGAGGAAGCAACATAAGAACCATAAGAGACCATGAGCACCCAGTATCCTTAACTATTTTGATCAGGTATGAATTTTGAGGACAAAATTCTTTCAAGGGGAAGAGAATTGTAAGGCCCCAAATTGTATCCTAGTTAGAATATTACGTGTTGATGAAATTATATGTATGATAGGTGTTAAAAATTGTGGTATGCTTGAGAATTGCATATGTCTTAAATTTTGGTTTAATGGATCATACTTAGTGATTTGGAATTAATTGATACCATTAGAGAATTAAGGTATTAAAATGTATATTTTGAGAAAATTGTCAAGTGGCAAGATAAGTTGGTACATGAAAATTGAAATGACTAAACCTATAAGTTAGTGACATTTAGCATAATTGATGCATTGACAAATGGCATAGTTAGTAAATTGACAAGTGGGAGCAATAAGTGAGAGACAAATGGCCTAATATATTGGTGACAATTGACAGCTCCAATATGGGACAAATGAAGGACTTGTATAGTGACATATGTTGTTACAACTTGATGACGCCTAACAATGGTTGAAGCAAGTTTCTGTTAAAGTAATTTATGTTTTGCTCATTCTTCACTATTTTGCACTCTCTCCACCGAAACTCTCATTTCCTCTCAACTTCTGGAGTTTTTGGGATCATTTTCTCTAGGAATCCTTGTAAGTTATTACATTAAGAAAGCTACTTTAAACTACCTTTTATGATGTTATCATCTTAGTGTTAAGATCATCTTACATCTACCAAGAATTCGGAAGTGTTTTGGTTAGATGAAAGGCTGGTTTGGTTAGTTCTTTAAAGAAAGAACTTGAAGGTAATTAGGTAACAAAATTCTAAACTTGTTAGCATGTATTAACATAAGTTTTAATATAACTGAATTGGCATGAAATATGTGTTAAGATGATGATAAATGAATGTTGAAAAAATGATCCTTATATAATAACTTCTGGTTTGGTTTTGATGTGTGGAAGATATTGATTTGTACGTTACTTAATGAATGATTTTTGAATTGGTTTGTACATGAATTTGATGAGGTACTGAAGCATGAATAAGACAGAACTGAAGTGAAATTGATGGTCTTTGGTGAAGTTGTTTCAAATGGAAGGGAAGATGTTAAGTTTTGGAAAAAAATTTGGAGATTATGGGTGAGTGAACCTTTGGTTCACTCATCCCACAATTGTGGGATTTATAAGGCTTATTCCCACGGTCATGGGAAGTACTTAGGAAGGAGAAAAGATTGGTTTTGGGAAATTGTTGGACCATATAAGGTTAAGGTTCTTTATAATGGTTTAATTGGATTTAATTAAGGTGTAAATGAACCTAGTTTGATGTGGAATAAGTTCATTAAAGGTTTTGTAAGATTTGGATTTTTAATTAAAGTAATAACTTAAAGAAGGTGTTATTAGATAACAAAGTATCTAATTTTGGAACTTATAAGTTGTTAAAGGAATGAAGTATACTTATG
>JANIPM010405086.1:0-13317 GCA_027478405.1 Erythroxylum cassinoides | reverse complement strand
AAATTGTTATATATATATATTTGGTATAACAAATTTAAAAAGTGTCAACATTTTTTAAATTTTAATACATTATTTAAATTTAAAAATTAATAATTTAATTTAAATTGTTAATTTAAATTAATACTTTGACAAATTCTACAGCGCTTTGCACGAGAAGGACAGCCAACGAATGTCACGAGGCAAGTTCTTCTTGATCGCTCTCGTATGTAGCTTCTCTTGGTATGTGTTTCCGGGCTACCTCGTCCCAACTCTTTCGGCATTCTCATGGGTCTGCTGGGCATTTCCCAAGTCAGTTACGGCCCATCAGATCGGGTCGGGCATGCGAGGACTAGGCCTTGGAGCTTTTGCGCTTGACTGGTCCGTCATTGCCTCATTCCTTGGCAGTCCTCTGATCACGCCATTCTTCGCCATCGCCAATGTCGTCGTCGGCTATATTGCACTCATCTACGTTATTATTCCACTAGCTTACTGGGGTTTCAACCTGTACGGTGCAAGGAAGTTCCCGATCTTCTCCTCGCACTTGTTCAACTACAAAGGAGAAATTTACGACGTTAACTCCATTGTTAATGACCGTTTCGAGATTGACATGCCGGCGTATCTGAAGCAGGGTCCAATTCATCTAAGCGTGTTCTTCGCACTTACTTATGGGATTGGTTTTGCAGCCATTGTTGCCACCTTAACTCACGTGGCTTTGTTTCATGGCAAGTAAGTGAAGGGGATAATACTCTCTGTTTCGATCTTTATCGAGGTCTCTCAACAGAGTCAATTATGTATGTTTATGAACTAATAAGCGATTGTTCTAACAGGGAGATATATGAGCAGTACCGGGCAAGCAAAGGTGCAAAACAAGATATTCATACTAGACTAATGAAGAAGTATGAGCCAATACCTGGCTGGTGGTTCCACTCGATTCTTGTAGCGGCATTAGTCCTTTCTCTTTTACTATGCATTCTCATGAGAAACGAGGTCCAAATGCCATGGTGGGGACTACTTTTTGCTGCTAGCCTGGCGCTGATATTTACCCTTCCAATTAGCATTATAACCGCAACGACTAATGTGGTAAGAACTTGAAGAAATGATACAAGCTCGTAAAGAACTGTGTGATAAGTTTGTTCTTTACTTTACACTACCTTGCCTTACTTTCCTGTTGGTTTTCCGCAGTCACCAGGTCTCAATATTATCACAGAGTATATTATGGGTATTATTTACCCTGGTAGACCAATAGCTAACGTCTGCTTCAAGACCTATGGGTACATAAGCATGGTTCAAGCGGTAACCTTCCTCAGCGATTTCAAGCTAGGCCACTATATGAAAATTCCACCGAGATCCATGTTTATAGTCCAGGTAGGTCTACTCGCATATTTCTTCTCACCCTATATAGGGATAAAATAAGGTAAACAGAAAGGAGATTGAAATAAGGCATGTCTACTCGCATATTTCTTCTCACACTATATAGGGATAAAATAAGGTAAACAGAAAGGAAATTGAAGTTTATGGCATTGAGACACTTCCAGTGATTAAATTGGCTTCATCACCCCAAGTGTTCATTGTTTTGTTTATGTAATCAAGTAGTGAACTGGGTAGAGCTTATTTTAATTCCAGTTTCTCTGTTTAAATATCTATACTGGTTCAATCTTCCTAACATATTCTTTTTCCCCGAAAGTGCATCGGAACTGTAATAGCTTCATCACTGAACACAGCAGTAGCATGGTGGTTGTTGACTTCCATTGAGCATATATGCAATGATCAACTACTCCCTCCTAACAGTCCTTGGACATGTCCTGGTGATAACGTCTTCTTTGATGCATCTGTCATCTGGGGTTTGGTTGGACCTAAACGAATATTCGGTAGTCTTGGCAACTACGCTGCCCTTAACTGGTTCTTCCTCGGAGGAGTATTAGGACCTCTTTTGGTATGGCTACTGCACAAAGCCTTTCCTAAGCAGAAATGGATTCCAATGATCAACCTTCCCGTACTTCTGGGAGCAACAGCCGCAATGCCACCGGCTACAACTGTGAACTTCAACTGCTGGATTGTGGTCGGAGTAATCTTCAACTACTTCGTATTTAGGTACCACAAAGGTTGGTGGCAGAGATACAATTATGTTCTTTCTGCAGCTTTGGATGCTGGATTGGCCTTCATGGGTGTTCTTCTTTACTTCTCTTTGACAATGGAGGAAAAGTCCATAGATTGGTGGGGTGTTGAAGAGCACTGTCCCCTAGCCAAATGCCCAACTGCCAAAGGAATTGTTGTTGACGGTTGCCCTGTTTATTAGTTTAGCTTTCCCACACTTGATTACTTCCATATTCATTTTATTAATACTTGTCAATAAAAAAATGTTCTAATATCGTAGTTTGTAAGGCAATTCAGATTTGATATTCCAAAATAGCAACGCAAGATTCATTTCTAAAACCATAAAAGGATATTCATTATATATGTACCTTTGTATTAATAAAGAAAATTGGCAAAACTATCTATGAATGCTTCAGACGCCGTCGAGCAGAATATGGCTTTTCATAAACATTCCCGTTCCGACAATACCTCATGTAAGAAGCTCGGACAGCAATTTTCATCAACCGCCTGTCTCAGCGATTCATGTCACTTACCTTTATTCGAGGAGGACGAAGCGAATCGTGAAGAGAACGAGCGGTTCATGATATCCTCATTATCATCGTCCCAACAACCCTCGTCAAAATTTTTAGCGTAACTTAAACTATGATACTTAATGCCCCCAGCTGGTTTCGCTGGCTTGTTGCTTCTCAAGAGTGTAGCTGCTATGTTACTGCAACTCGCACTTGGGTGTCTGGTTCTTGCTGTGCTATTGGCTTCTATTCGTCTTCTTATCCAAGGAAGTTTGAATTTGAGAAGAACTCAGCATCAGAAAAGTCCTCGTTCGTCTCGGTTTCTTGGAGGTGAAGCTCCATGTATGAGGTTGAGATCATACGATAGAGACGTTAGTTGCTTAGAAACGACGACGACAAACTATTATTATTCGTTAATGGTTGTGGGGTCTCTCTTTTCTCGGGGAGAATTTTGGGTGTGAGACAGGAAAAACTCCGATAAAACAAGGCTTATTCCTTCTCGTTTTCTGTTAGTAGAATTTTTCCGTTATCGTTTATCGTTAATGTGTTGTGATCCTAAAAAACCACTAAAATGCCTAGAAATGGCGTTATCTAAACCCGACTTCTATGCAATATGTGTTAGTTAGTGCTTGGTACGTTTAAGGTTTTTTAGTTAAACTAAGGAACAGACCTTAGGAGTCTTGTCGTTGACAAGTTTTCTCCGTCTTGTCGTTGACAAGTAGGATTTCGATATTTCCTACGCTTGTTTCATTCTAGCCTGTTTTTTTCTTTGTTTCGATGGAGTCTGAGGAGATAAATACGCTTAATGCAAACTGCCACAAAATGACTATCGAAGAGCCCGATGAAGAAGGGGTGGTCATTGAGGCAGGGAATCTTGAAGGAGCAATAGATGTTTGCTGGAGTTTGGTGGGTAGTTTTTTAACGAAGAAACCAATACATGCACAATCAATGAAGGATACATTGGCATCGCTATGGCGTCCTGTGATGGGAGTATATATTAAGGATGTTGATCTTAACAGATTTCAGTTCTTCCATGAAAGGGATATGCAAAGGGTTCTTGAGGATGGTCCATAGACGTTCGATAATCAACTCCTACTGCTCAAACAACTATATTCGACTGATCAACCAGAATATATGATTTTGTATAAGACAGAATTTTGGGTGCAGGTTCACAAACTTCCGATTGGGTTTATGTCGGAAAAGGTTGCCTAGACAATCGAGCGTTTTTTAGGTGAATTTGTCAAGTCTGATCCAAACAATTTTACTGGCATATGGCGTAACTACATGCGCATTAGAGTGGCGATGGATGTAAACAAGGTTATTAAGCATGAGATGAAGATAAAGCGGCAAGGAGGGGAATGGGTCGTGCTAAATTTCAAGTATGAGAGATTATCGGTGGTATGCTTCATTTGTGGGATGTTAGGCCATACTGAAAAATTTTGCCAGCTTGTTTACAACTCAGCTGAAGGAATTGTCCCACGAAATTTTGATGAATCCATTCGGGCAAGTATGAGGTGTTCACAACCTTCGATGGGAAGTCAGTGGCTTCGTGATTTGCCACCGCGAACTAGAACTCCGGGAAGTATGGGAGAGACGATGATGGAGGCGATGGCCATCGATAAACCCGATTTAGGAAGGTGCGTAAATCCCAGAAATCATATGGTTAGTGGAGATCATGATCTTGGTTTAAATGCTAAGATTGCAGCTAGATACAGGAAAGGCAAGGAGATCATGAAGGTTTCTAGTGAAAGGGAGATGAATGCGACATTTAAAGGGGATGAGGATGGGGTGATTTTACTGGATTCAAAACGTAGACGTATGGTGGAGCATCGGAGATTGGAGGAGGATGGGCTTGATAATGGTCATATGTGTTTTGCTATTGTGGACCCAAAAAATGGAATGTCGGCGGGACCTGTGGATCAGGCCCGATCAATCTCGCCAGTCCTCATGAGTTGTATAAATTGGAATTGCCATAGGATGGATAACCTACGAGCAATTCGTATCCTTCGGGACATGGTCTCCGCAAAAAAACCCAAAGTGCTTTTCCTTATAGAGACTATTTGTAGTAGGGAAAAGTTTGATCGTATAAAACTTTTGTTGGGCTTTGAAGGCCTGTTTAGTGTCGAGCCCAATGGTCAGAGTGGGGGCTTAGCTCTGTTCTGGAAGAGAAAAAACGATGTTCGTCTGTTGGGGTTTTCTTGTAGACACATAGACGTTGAAATCAGTATAGAAGGAGGGGATGGTTGGCGCCTTACTGGGTTCTATGGAGAACCAAATCGTAATCGAAGGGAGGAGGGATGGAACTTGCTTCGGAGTCTCGCCTCTAAATCGAATGTGCCCTGGGTTACTATTGGGGATTTCAATGACATACTACACCAATCGGAAAAACGTGGTGGAAATCCTCAGCCCGATCGTCTAATTCGGAGTTTTCAAGCTGTAGTTACGGGTAGCCGCTTAATTGATTTAGGGATGCATGGATATGGTTTTACTTGGTTTCGTGGCAACGACTATGAGAATCAGATCGAGGAACGACTAGATCGGGCATTGGCTTGTGATCGATGGATTAGAATGTTTCCTTATTATAAGGTGAGTAATTTGGAGATCACCTCATCCGATCACTCTCCGATTTTTCTGGATCCTACTGCCGTGTCAATTCGTGTGGATGTTAAACGTTTCAAGTTCGAAAATGTGTGGTTAAGGGATTCAAGGTTTCTGTTCGTTGTTGAAGATGTATGGAAACAAAATGAGGGGTTTTCTTTGAGGGATAAGTTGAAAGCTTGCAGTGAAGCTCTAGCAATTTGGGGAAAGGAGATAACAAGCCAATTTAGGGAGAAACTTACAACTCTAAAGGCTGATATGAAGAGAGCGCGACGAGGAGATGATGGATTATCTGAGTCTGATTTCCGTGGATTTCAAGAGCAATATCATGAAACTCTCAGACAACAGGAGATATTTTGGAGACAAAGGGTAAAAATGTTGTGGCTTCAAGATGGGGATTCGAATTCAAAGTTGTTTCATTCGGTTGCTTCCAAGCGGAGGAGGAAAAATTATATTACACAGTTGAAAGATCAAAAGGGGGTGTTTCGGGATTGGAATTCGGGCTTGGGTGACATTGTGGTGGAGTATTTTAGGGATTTGTTTACGATTGCTCAGGAAAGCACGGGTACTGTGGCTGCAACTTTGTCCCCATCTGTTACTCAAGCGCACAATAAGCTGTTATTGAAACCTTACATGGCAGAGGAGGTAAAAGGGGCAATATTTAGTCTTCACCTTGATAAAGCTCCAGGAATCGATGGGATGAATGCCGCTTTTTATCATAATTGTTGGCACATCGTAAGGGAGGATGTAATACAGATTGTCTTTATTTTCTTCACAATTGTTATTTACCTGAAGAATTGACTAAGACATCAGTTGTTCTACTCCCAAAGAAGAATTCACCAGAGACGCTGGCAGATTTGAGGCCAATAGCTTTATGTAACATTCTGTATAAAGTAATCACGAAGATGATTACTAGTCAGTTGAAGATAATCCTTCTAGCCTTGATTTCAGAAAATCAAAGTGCTTTCGTCCCTCATAGACTTATATCGGATAATTTCCTCGTGGCCTATGAGATTAATCATTTTCTGAAGAGGAAGACTCAGGGGGCGGAAGGCAAAGTAGCTCTTAAGTTGGATATGATCAAGGCATATGATAGGATTGAATGGCACTATTTGGAAGAAGTACTAATCCGGCTGGGGTTTCATATACAATGGGTCCGATTGATCAAAAGATGTGTTTGCTCTGTTCAGTATTATGTGCTACATGATGATAAAATGCTTGGGCCGATTCATCCAGAGAGAGGGTTGAGGCAGGGCGATCCTCTTTCGCCTTATTTATTTATTTTATGTGCGGAGGGACTGTCATCGATGATCCGATCTTTTGAGAGTCAAGGTATTATACATGGCTGTAAAGTTGCTGCTGGAGCACCTACTATATCACACCTTTTCTTTGCTGATGATAGCTATATCTTTTTCTCTGCACATCCTCGGGAAACTGAAGCTATTCGAGAGATCTTACACATCTATGAGTTGGATTCGGGTCAGTTGTTGAATTTCAACAAGTCTTCCATTAGATTCAGCTCGAATACTCCAACCCATCAAAGAAATCTTATTTCTTCTTGTCTGTCTGTGAACGTGGGCACTACAGAAACGACTTATTTGGGGTTACCCTCTCTTATTGGACGAGATAAGATGGACATATTTTCCTTTATTGAAAAGAAATTGTGGATAGTTGGAATCGGACTTATCTGTCGAGGGCGGGAAAGGAAATATTGTTGAAGTCTGTTGCTCAATCTCTTCCGAACTATGCCATGACTGTTTTTAGATTGCCGGTGGGTATTTGGAAGAAAGTAGAGACGGTGCTTAATTCTTTTTAGTGGGGTACAAATTTATGACAAAGGCGAGGTATTCCTTGGATGACGTGGGAGAAAATGTGTTGGCCGAAACATCTAGGGGGTATGGGTTTTCGGAGTTTTCACGATTTCAATACCGCTTTGCTTGGAAAACAATTTTGGCGCTTGTTGGCTGATACTTCTTCGCTAGTTGCTAGAGTTCTTAAAGCCCGGTATTTTCCGCGAAGCACAATATGGGACCCAAAAAGAGGTACTAACCCCAACTATACTTGGAGTAGTATTTTTTCTAGCATAGATTTTGTCAAACAGGGATGCAAGAAGTAGCATAAATTTTGTTAAACAGGGATGCAGGAAGCGTGTTGGGGATGGGAGTACAATCAGTGTTTGTTCAGATCATTGGCTGCCAGATGTGGAGAACCCTTATGTTACTTCGGTTCTGGATGATGATTGGAGAAATAGCAGAGTATCGGATTTGATTCTTTATGACCTTAACCAATGGAATTTGCCTTTAATCTCAGTTGTATTTAATGAGCGAGATATAGATTTAATTCTCCAAATTCCACTGAGCTTACATTGAAATATTGATGATTGGGTTTAGCCTTTGGATAGGAAAGGCATATACTCAGTTAAGAGTGCTTATCGTCATATTCACGCTGCCCCTCCAAGTTTGAATCAAATCCTTCCTTCACCTATTTGGAAGCAGTTTTGGTCTCTGAACATTCCTGCTAAGATTAAAAATTTCTTTTGGCGTTCGTTAAATGCTTGTTTGCCAGTTCGTGCTCTTCTAGTACATAAAGGAGTGGATATTTCAGCTTTGTGTCCTATTTTTGGTATTAGGTCTGAATCGATCTCCCATATCTTATTCGAGTGCTGTCATGCTAGGGAGGTGTGGTCTTGTTCACAGCTGGGTTTTTTCCATCCCATCTCTGTTGTCTTGCCTGATTGGTTTTCTTTTGTGGCACATAATTATTCTGACGATGATCAGTGTTTGGCTATGTCTATATGTTGAGCATTGTGGAAGAATAGGAATGATTGGGTTTGGAAGGGGCTACAACATTCAGCTCAAGCTATATTGTTTCTGGCTCGCTCGATGTTGAGGAATTGGACCAATGCTAGGAGGGGCTTTTCTGCAAGTGTACGTAATGCTAGAGTGATTCGTACTGTGTGGCAGAAACCACCAGTTGGATTTATTAAAATTAATACAGATGCAGCTATTTTCAAATAGGCAAGGAGGACTGGCACTGATTTTGTTGTTAGGAACAGTAACGGTGACTGCCTAGCAGCAGGAAGTAATATATTTTCGAGGATTTTGGATCCGTCGACAGCAGAGGCTATGGGGATTCGTGAAGCTTTAAGTTGGGTTAAAAAACAAAAGTTACACTCAGTTATTATAGAATCCGAGTCACAATTAGTTATTCAAAGTCTTCTTTCACATAGTCGCAATCGGTCAGAAGTTGCTTTTATTGTTAATGATTGCTTATTTCTTTGTCATTCCATTAATGCTGTGTAAACTTGAACCAAGCAGTAGGCATGCATCTCATACAAAATTATTTACGTCAAGATACATGCATTAAACAACATATGAACCGTATATATATGTTAAGCAAAGCAGCGGAAAGTATAACCGAAACCAATATACCTCCAGCCATTGCCTCCACCGTAGATCTGAAAGATTTGTTGAAGATTTGATTGTCTATCCTCTTCCTGAAGCAAGCTCGATGGTGTGCTCAATTTTTTTCTAGGCGAGGACAGGACCCGAAGAGGTTGTTTTAACAACCAAAAACCACTTAATACTCTCTAGCCATCACAGAGAAGAAGAGTCGGGTAGATGGGCAACTAAAAATAGTGGGTATGGCACATACAACGTGTAAATGGACCACCTTAATAATGAGCATAAAACTTACAACCTCTCCCAGTGAGCTATAGCGTAGCAGTCGCTGGTTCCTCCTCCTCCTCTCTTGAGCCTGCTTGGCCTGCAGAAGAAACCATAGCGATAGAAGAAGACGACATCACAACTGTGCAAGGAAAATTTGGGTTGGGAATTGAACTATCTAGCAACTTCCGCGGACACTTGGACCGAAAGTGGGAAAAAGCTGTGGTAATTAAATTGTTAGGCAGGAGAATAGGATTCAACCTTTTACACAACCGCATCCGCACATTGTGGAATCCTCATGGTCCTATGAAAATCGTGGACTTAGAAAATGAGTTTTATCTTGTCAACTTCGTTGAGGTTGAAGATTACATTACCTCCCTAATGCAAAGACCCTGGATAATCGCTTGCCACGTCTTGTCAGTTCAGCTGTGGATTCCTACATTACATTATCTCTCATGTCATCGCTTGGGTCCGATTTTCGGACCTCTCAGTCGCCCGATATCACCCTGCCATCCTCACCATGTTAGGCAATCTAATTGGCCGAACTATCAAAATAGATGAAAATGCACAAACCTCCCAAAGAGGGAAGTTTGCCCGGGTCGCTGTAGACCTCGACATCAGCTCCCCCTACGACCCATAGTCGAATTGGCCGGCGATGCCATCAAAGTCGCATATGAAGGTTTACCCCCCATATGCCTCACCTGCGGGCGGGTAGGCCATGGATCCACCTCCTGCCCCACCTCCAACCCCGAACCGAGTACTGTGAGTAACTCTCCCACCCATGAGCTAGTGGCACCTCCCTCACTCCCTAACACGGAGGTGCCTGGCCAACCGCCGGCAACTTACGGCCCATGGATTCAGGTGCAGCGGTGCTCCCGTCGCTCAGCTCCACCTCCAACGGCACAAGACAATGGCCCACTGAACCTAACTCCTCCCGAGGTGACGTGCGGCTCAAGGTACACCATCCTGTCAAAGGACAAGTCGCAGGCCACGCCCAACGGACAGATACAGACCGTGGGAACCAACGTCCCAGGTGCGAACTTGTCCCTCCTCCAAGCCACCCCTCGACACCCGCCGTGGTGCCAGTATCCACCACAATCCACTTATAAGGGCACTATGGGTAGGGTTGCCCATGGACTCGGGGTGACCCGGCCTACCTCCCACACGCCCATGCCACCCACGGTCACGCCCAGTTCCTCACGAGCCCAGCGTCCCTAGCAGGCCGAGACCACCCCCTGCCCGCCCCGTGCCCAAGCTCCAACTCTACCAATTGACCCACCGCCCACTCCGTCGTCGTCCAGCTCCCAACAAGCTTCGACCATTTCTGCCCCGTCGTCCCATTCGGTCGTCTCCGACTATCTCCCTGCTCCCACCTTGCCACTGCCGGCGACACCTCCGGCTCCTTCTTCCGTCCTTAATCACACAGCCATTTCTTTACCTTCCCATGCTGAGGTCCGTATTCTCGACCCTGTGCTATCAGACGTCATGCAAGCGGTCGATTGTAGCCCTACAACGGTCCTTCCCTGCCAGGACACCGATCCGCCCTCACCTTTGGACTTGACCTCTTCACCCCGCTTGTCTCTAAGTGGACGACCCCTCGACATTGACTTTTCCATGACTACCGAGCCAGAGCCAATTAACATACCAGACTCGCAAGCTACTGATACTCAAATGACGGACTCGTCGGACCCCGAGTGGGCCATGCCTTCTCCCCAGTAAACACTTATGCCGTATAGTGTTTACCTCAATTCTACCCTCTCCATGTCCATCTTTATCTGGAACTGCCAAGGAGCTAGAGGAAAAGCCTTCCAGCCCATACTGAAGACTTATCTCCGGGCACATACTCCAATTCTCATTGTACTCGTGGAACCTCGAATCAGTGGCGATCGTGCTAGACGAGTTATTCGGCGTTTGGGATTCGAGCATTCCTTCCGGGTTGAGGCTGTCAGCTTTTTCGGAGGTATTTGGTTAATGTGGAATGCTACTACTACGGTCAGGATTCTTTTAGCACACCGACAATTCGTCCATACTAATATCGAGTGGGGACCGTATAACTTTAACTTCACCGCCATTTACGCCAGCCCTACTCCTTCCATGCAACATTATTTGTGGGTGTATATCCGTAAACTTGCTACTATCACCCACAAACCTTGGATCCTTGGGGGGGATTTCAATGCTAAACTTGAGCATACTGATAAAAGAGGTGGCTCCAGACTATCCCCGATAGTTAATCGGCACTTCCAGGCCTGTTTTCACCACAGTCATCTCCATGACCTCGATTATACGTGGCCCAAATACGCTTGGAGAAGGGGACACCTTCTCGCTCGTTTAGACCGCATCCTCTGCTCCACATCCTGGCATTCCACTTTCCCCCACACCTTGGTCCAGCCCCTCCCTTTCCTCAAATCGGACCATCGTCCTTTGTTAGTGACCATCCACACCCCTTCCCCGAGACAGACCATTCCGAAACCATTCCACTTCCAAAATGCCTGGTTGACTCATGCAGGATTTGACCACTTCATCGCTCAGACTTGGCACTCGGACAACACGAATATCAGTGCCGCTTTGGACATCCTTTCCCATTCTTTACAGGAATGGAACTCTACTAATTTCGGAAACATTTTTCATAGGAAGAAAAGGCTTCTGGCCCGCCTCCAGGGAATCCAAACAGCTCGGGAGACTCATGACTCTCATTCCCTCTGTGACCTTGAAGACCATTTAAGAAAGGAACTTGAGTAGGTTATGTCCTAGGAAGAGCTTCACTGGCATCAATGCTCTCTGTGTCAATGGCTCAGTCAGGATGATAGGAACACGCAGTATTTTCACACCATCACTACGACACGTCAGCGCCAAACCCGAAACTTCTCCCTCAAAGACGAACATGGCCTCATGCGGTCGGACACAGAGACTATTTTACGGCTCACGAGGGCCTTCTTTGAATAACTCTACTCTCCAGACCGTCCTCTCTCCAGGCCTCCCTCTATTCCGAGTAACTTTCCCCCTCTCCCCCTCCAGGTTCTAGCCACCTTGCAACACCCTATTAGCCCCGATGAAATAAAAAATGCTTTCTTTACTATGGCTCCGAACAAAGCCCCCGAGGTTGACGGATTTCTAGCTCTGTTTTACCAATCTCAATAGGACACAGTCGGGCCGTCTCTGACTGTGTTTCTTCAAAAAATATTCTGTCATGAAGTTTGGGACACAACACTCAATCGGACAATTATTGTCCTCATTCCTAAATGTCCGAAGCCAACCCAGATTTCCCAATTTCGACCCATAGCTCTATGTTCTGTCATCTACAAAACCATCACTAAGCTGCTTGTTCACCGCCTCAAATCCCTCCTCCCTAAGCTCATCACTCCGAGTCAATGCAGCTTCGTTCCAGGTCGCCAAATCACGGACAATATCATTATAGCCCAAGAGGTCATCCACTCTATGAAACGAAAAACCGACAAGACCGATTTCATCGCGATTAAGGTGGACTTAGAGAAAGCCTATGATCACCTCTCTTAGGAGTTCATCCTAGATACCCTTATCCAAATTGGGCTCCCAGACTCGCTGATTATTCTGATCATGAAATGTCTATCCTCGGTCTCGATGCAAATCCAATGGAATGGGACCTTAGGTGACTCTTTCTCACCCACCCGGGGCATTTGTCAGGGGGATCCTCTCTCCCCCTACATTTTCATTCTTTGCATGGAACAACTCAGTCACTTAATCCATGAGTCGATCAATAACGGCAATTGGAAGCTGATTCGTTTAAGCCGAGGCGGTCCTCCCCTCTCCCACCTATTTTTTGTTGATGATCTTATTCTTTTCACGGAAGCATCCAGAAGACAGATCCATTTGATACGTGACACTCTAGATACTTTCTGCACCGCGTCCAGACAATGGGTCAACCACGACAAATCTCGTTGCTTTGTTTCGCGTAATATCCCGACCACCCTGGCACACTCGCTCAGCGAGGACCTGGGCTTCAAATTGACAAAGAACTTGGGGCGCTACCTCGACGTGCCTCTATTACATGAGCGAGTTACTAGCACCACTTACCAGCATATTCTGGACACAGTCCAACAACGTCTCTCCGGGTGGTCTGCGAACATACTTTCGTTAGCTGGCCGTCTCATGCTGATACAATCAGTCATTGTGGCGATCCCTACTTACATTATGCAAACCGTGCGCCTGCCGCATTAGTTGTGTGATCAGATGGAAAAACTTATGCGCCAATTCTTGTGGGGCACGACCTCAGAGACGAGGAGGATTAGTTTACTCAACTGGGACACAGTCTGCATGCCCAAAGATATGGGAGGGCTGGGCATAAGCAAAATTAGGGAATCCAATGACGCTCTCTTGACCAAACTCGGATGGACCCTGGCTTCGAAACCCGATGCCTTTTGGGTCCAAGTTTTATCGGACAAATATCACTTTGACGCTACTAACCCTCCCCTTTCCTTTCCTATTTCAGGTGGATC
>JANIPM010404908.1:0-13362 GCA_027478405.1 Erythroxylum cassinoides | reverse complement strand
TTGAGGATTCAACAACAAGGAAGAAGATAGATTGCTAAAGGAAAAGAATCAAAAGCAAAGGTTTTGGAAACAAGAAGGAGAGGATAGCGCAGCGAGGATTTAAAACTGTAGCAAAGGAGTTGGTAATGCTCTTCATCTTGTTTATATTTTATTATCCTTATGCCATATCATGTATGGATTGACATGATGATTTGGATATGTTGCTTCCGCTGCAAGTAATGATTTCTTAAAAGTTTTGAAATGTACTGTTTCTCCAAATATAGCATGCTTTGTTTTTCCGATCCAATAAGAACTATACCAGTTGTGTTTATTACAACAAACATTTGAAAGGTGGAAGAATCATCAAATTAAAGAAACATTTAGTTAGGAACAAAGGTGAAGTAACGCCTTGTTAAAAAGTGAGTCATGACATAAAATGGGAAATTAAGACTTTATTTGAAGAGTATCAACATGAAAAAGATAGAAGACAAAGACTAAACTATAAAATTGGTTTTGGATGTTCTTTTTTCGATGATTAAGATGATAGTGGGAATGTTGAAGGTGTTGTTATTCCTACCCAACAATAAGGGAATGTTGCACCTTATGTGAGGAAAAGAAGAAGACAAGTGTCTAACATTTTTGCACCACAAATAACTCGTAGAGCTTAGCCTTCAATCAGTAGTGCCTTATAGTCTAAAGAAGTGGTTCAAAATTTGGATATGACAATGGCTAGTTGGTGGTATGATTCAAGTGATCATTCAAGGCCCCTCAGTCTTATTATTACTAGCCTATGATGTATACTATTGCCTTTGATGGTCTAAGATGAAGGCTCCTTTAATTGATGACTATAGATGTAAACTTCTAAAAAATTCTATTTATAAAATAAAGATTTATTTAGATGAAAGAAGAATGCTTGGGCAACTTATGGATGTTCAATCACAAGTGATGGTAGGACAAATAGAAGATATGAACCCATTATCAATTTTTAGTTTATACGATTAAGGGAATAATTTTTTTGAAGTCTATTAATGCTTTTGGCCTTATTAGAAATGTTGATAGTTTGTTAAGATATTTAATGAAGTTATGAATGAAGTTGGTTTAGAAAATATTGTTTAGTTCATTGACAATGATTCTTCTTACAAAGTAGTTAGAAAAGATTGCAAAGAAGTTATAATTCTTTTTATTGAACTTCGTGTACTGTAAATAACATTGATCTAATGTTAGAAAATATAGGAGATGCTAGATATTTTCCTATAATTAATAAGAATGTGCAGAAAGCAAAGAAAGTGATCAATTTTATCTATAATCATGCATAAGTTCTAAATTTGATGAGGAAGGATTTCACTAATGGTAGGAATTTATGTCATCCTGAGATAACAAGGTTTGCGATTAATTTCTAATCATTTTAGTATTTTGTTTTAATGAAGAATGAGTTGAGGCAAATGTTTATAAGGGATAACTGTATTGCATCATAGTATGTTAGGTCTAATGCTGAAGTTGAGGTTTCTAGAATTATACTTAAAGATCATAATTTTTGTTCTTAGTGTCAATTTATAATATGAGTTTGTAAGCCTTCAATGAGAGTATTTCGTTTAGCTTATAGTGATGAGGACACAATAATGAGTTATGTTTATTATGTCATATAAAAGGCAAAGGAAGCAATCCAAACCAATATGAAAATAGGTCTTCTTTGTACACACATTGTCTTGTAATCATTAATAAGCAATGAAAAAGACAACTTTACTCTCTACTGTTTGCAGTTGGGGAATTTTTGAATCCTAATACCTATTTCAGACTAAATTTTATAAAGAAAACTAAAGTTAATAGAGAATGATATTAACTATTACAATAATTATTACCTATGAGATGATACAAGATTTCCTAAGCTCATAAATGGAAATTTATAAATATGCTTTTAGTGATTTTGGGATGCTTATTGCTATTCATCAAAGAGACAAGCTTAATCTAGGTATAAATCTTTTTCACATTTTTTTACTTGTTGGAAATTAATCATCATTTTATTTTGTTTATAATATTACTTTCTTTGTCTTACAGTTGCTTAGTGGAACCAATTTGGAATTGGTATTCTAGAATTGCAAAGATTTGCGATTCGAATTCTAAGTTAATACATGAGTGCAACAGGGTATGAAACGAATTAGAGACATTTGAATTTATACATTCCAAGTAAAGGAATAGAATGAAACATAAAAGATTGAATAACTTAGTCTGTGTTTAACAAAATTTAAAGTTTCAAGAAAGGTATGTTATTATCATTGTTAAGTTGACTATAGTTTCTTAATAATGTAAGTTTATTTATTTATTAGGACTCTTAATAGAACAAGTAGTTATGTACATCAAATTTACTTTAAACATATCGATCTTTTGACAAATTGTTTTTGAGAAACTGGGTTTAATAGATAAGAGTGACTTAGAAGATAATTTTAGATGAAAAAGTATTGACTTGCCATTTGGTATAATGAATTTGAATGATGATGATGATGAGGTTCTTCTCAATGTTGAGAATTTTGTACCAAATGATAATTGAGGTCAATGCAATTTAAGTTGATATTTTATTGAATAAAATTCCAGATTTTCATTTATCCTCTTCTTTTAATTGCATTTATATTTGATGTTTATGTTAAATTATATATATGCAATATATATATAATTATAAATGCTTTTATTTCAAGTTTCACTTTTAGTTGGTTGTTTCTATGACACAAACTGTTGTTGTAAATTGTAATACTTAAAGAGTTATAGATATGTATTATTCTTTTGATTTGATGTTTTGATGTAATATTATTTATTATATGATAAAATTGTAATATTTTAGGTGCTTTGTATTATTCTTAATTTTATATTTGTATGGCTTTTTTCATATTAATTGTGACTATTATTTATATGTCAAATATATGAAAAGTAATATTAATAAAAGTTAATCGATTATTTTTATCTCAAATTCTTATAATTAGTTTTTGGAGACATGGTTGATGTAAAATTATAAATTATACATTATAATATATTGAAGTACTATTTTGAAATTAAAAAAATTAAGGACTATCTTATAAATTTTAAAATAACCAAAAAGGTATCTAATATTGACTGGTACCAGTACAGTATTATATCATAATAAAATCCAATACTAGTACCGATACGATATTTATAGCATTGGTCATAACAGGACCTAAATTTTTAAATAAGTTTAAATTTATTTTTAATTTAATTATATTACTAAGGTATAATTAAAAATAATAAATATAATTTAAATAATCTAACTTAACCTTAATCAATTTAATTTATTAAAAATCTAATTATTGTCAAATTTTCCAAATTAACATTGTTCACATCATTTGAAATTAAGTTGTAAATGTCTGTTGGCGTTGATTCTATTTTAGAGTGATCTAATGCATTTGTGAAGAATTAATTTCAAATGCAACAATAACAGTAGCATATCCATTTTAGTATTGATTTTTCTTTCCAAATCATTTCAATCAACCAAAATCTTAAATTAAAGTCGATTTAGAATAACAATAGTTGAAGAATATAGAATCATAACAATATATAGAATTATAACTAGTAGGTTACTCCTTTATGACCATAAGATCACAAGTTTGAGTCATTTTTGTAAAATATAAAGAAAATACTGCATACAATTAATATCTTTCCTTTAACGTTCACAATGCAAAGAGTCTCATGTATTGGAATTATTATTATTGATGTTGTGTTCATGAAAAGGAACTATGTAAAAAGAGAAAGACAGTCTTTGATAAGAAATCACTTTTCCCCACAAGCCCAGAATGAACATACGTTGTAGCAATAAGATTAAAGACTTTATGGCTTTGTTAACATAATATGGCCTCTAGCTCCACCCCAGTGGCTTCCTTTGATTATAAAACTTGTAATTGTTTGAACTCCTCCTTTCTGGTGATGGATAGCCACCACTCATGCTAGAGCACTAAAAAGTCCATTGGGAAAATCACATAAAACTCAAAAACCAGGCTTAAAAACCCTAAATCCCTGCTTATAAGCATTTATACCACCTTACCTATCATAAGATCTAGCGATCAAATTTTACAAGCCCTAGGCTCCAACTCTCCCTTCTATATCTAGGTAAGGTGGCTCTTATAGCAACAAAGTCTAGTGCAACAATAATAGACACAAGATTGCAGGTGGTAAGGTTTTTGAGTTTGGGTGAAATAACAAACTTGATTTGGAAATTTGATAATCATTAATATTTTTTAATTAAATTTAAGTTAACTAAAGTTAAGTTAAATTATTTAGGTTAACCATTTAACCACTTTTAGTTCATTTCATGTTCATGACTATTTGTTGAGATACCTTTGATTAAGACAATCTTAAATATTATCAAAATATAATAATATGAGATATATTAGAGGTTTCAAGTTTAAAAAAATACTTATAAAGTACTTACAACGAATATTTCTATTGATGTAAAAATAATATTTTATAAAATTCTTATGAGGGGTCACTTTAATGAACCTATGTTTATAACAAGTACCCATATAATTATTTAATTATTTTTACACTTTATTTTATAAGTAAAAACTAGTTAATATGTTATTTAATTATTTTTACACCTTATTTTATAAGTAAAAAATAGTTAATATGTACAAATCTTTTTGATATATTAATATCTAATTTTAATAAATTATATAGAGAATAATAATATATAGAACTGATATAAATTTTATTATTATGATGTCATAATAATTCATCGTAATGTATAATTGTTATGGATTTTGTATTATAATTTAGTTAAATAAATATATATAACATAAAATATACTTATAATGGAATTCATGTCATGATGTATACCATAGCCAATTATTTAGGATTTGGTTTGACCTCCTTTTGTAAGATCTTATAAGGGGCTCAGTGGTATCAGAGCTAGAACTTTCGTTCTTGCCCGGGGTATATTTCCGTATGCCCTTCATACCAGTTTCCTAGGTCTCCCACAAGACTTGGAGGTCTTGTAATTAGCATGACTAGCTAGTGACTGGGTCAATAGAGGGAGCAACCAAACCTTTTGCATCTTGATCGATAAAAACATGACCCTAGAATATAATTAACAATTCCAAGGAATTGTTGTATCTGCTTGGCAATCCTAATCCAACTTTGTGGGCTCAATAAGTCCTTACTTCAAAAGGATTGCACACTCATATTGTACTAAATTTCATGCACAGTTTTCTCACCCATATCCTCTATAGAAAAATGCTGACTTTTTCATAAGTCTACCTTTTAAGATTCGAGAAATGCTGATGTCATCTAAATGTTAAACAAAGCTAGCAGTTCCTGTTATGACTCCTACTTCCATACCCTGTATAATGGCAAAGCCATACGAGGAAGATTTTCCTTCATTAAGTAGGAGTACTGATGAATCAACGAGGATTAAGCTTACTCGAGGTCTAACTCTTCTAAGTAAAATGATATTGTTTTCTTAGAATAATTAGACCTCGAGTTTGTTTAGGCCTGGCCTGGCCTATGAGCTGGCCAATTGAAAACAACTAAATTTAAGCCCATGGGTCAAAAATTGTCATCCTATCCACTAGAGAGAAAATGGATGTTCCTAATTTTTAAAAATAAATTATTGGAGCTTTATAATATTGTAGCTATAATTGGACCTAATATTGCCTATGCTATCAATCAAGTATGTCAATTTATGCATATTCCCATAGTTGATCATTGAGTAGCAGTCAAGTATATTCTACAATTTCTCAAAGGGACTTGTCAATATAGCCTTATCATTTGTCCTTCCTCAAGTCTTGAAATTGCCACTTATTCAGATGTTGATTAGGTTAATGACCTAGAAAATTGTCAATTTACACAGGGCTATTATGTTTACTTTGGTGGAAATTTACTTAGTTGTTCATCCTCCAAACAATGATTTGTGGCTCGTCTAAGCATACGCAAAGTACAAGGACCTGTTGCTACCACTATTGAACTTACCTGGAGAATTTAGAAGTTTCCTCCCACTGTCAAGTTACTGACATCTTCAAAAAAATTTTATCTGAAGGAACTTTTCTTCTTTTTCAACACAACTGAATCTTTCTCTAACGATCAATTTGTAAAGGGATATTAAGGAAAGATTTAATTTTTGATTTTATATTTATCCATTGTAATTTTTTGACTAATTGAGCCATTGTAATTATATATGGAGCCTGCCTCTCCATGAATTGTAATTGAGATAAAATTCTAAACCTTGCATATAAAATTTTAAACCTTGCGTAACCTTTTTATTGGTTAATACTAAAGCATCATTGACACTTCTTTCTCTCCATGGAAATGCCAACATTATTAAAACTGTTGGTTCTACATCTAAAATATTTGAAGTAATGATCCCTGCCGCTATCACTTTTGTTTTTTTAAACAGTTTCCCAGGTCTCCCACAAGACTTAAAGGTCTTGCAATTAGTATGACTAGCTAGTGATTGGGTCACTGGAGGGAGCAACCAAACCTTTTGCATCCTAACTGATAGAAACATGACTCTAGAATATACTCAAAGTGAGTAGGGAGAGAGCCTATATGAAAAAATGGAAGCACTATGCACCGACTCTGTTCGTTTGTCTTCAACCTTATTTGTGTCTTCTTTACCTTCTAATGTAAAGTGTGTGTTATCTAATCATATTGAAAATCTTGTAGAAATTACCCATGTACCTGTAGAAATCGTGTTTGTAAGTCTTCTTTACCTTTATTGGGTCCGTATAGTATATATTTTTGTGATCGTTCTTAGACGAGAAGTATCTGGACCATCCTGTCTACTTCTAGACCTCGTGTGAAAGAAATCATCAAGAGTTCTAGATTGGAACAGTGTGGTCTCAAATCTACCACTGCAAAACAATACATGAAGCTTGAAATTCCTAAAGAACTCATTTCTTTATGGAAGGAGCAAAATCATACATATCTTTATGTTAAGTTACTGAAGCAGATGCAATCCATTCCGCATATTCATTCCTCTAATAACTTTGAAGAATTGATTGAAGAGCAATCTCAAGAAGATAAGGGCACCAAGTTTGTTATTTTTGTATCAACATTAGACGATGAAGAATCCTCTACTTTCTTTGATACTCAAGAGGATGATTCTCTATACATGCTCCAGTAAACCTGCATGAAAGTAGATTGTACACTAGTTCAACGACCCTATGTCCAGATCCAACTCTTTCAATAGGATAAACATGATAAGCCCATCAAAGATATCGGGTTTATGGATACTAAATCCAGTTGTATGATCATGAAGCCCAATATCTTATCATCTGATGTATGGACTTCTCACGAAGAATATTTCATAGCTACTAATGGTAACTCCTTCAAGATTAGGTTAATCACTAAAAGAAGAATCAGAATTCAATTCTTTCCTCAATGTACATTTTGAATTAAAGTTCTTAGAATTAATCTACCTGGCCCAGACATTCTGATTGGTATGGATACATACAATAAAGCCTCACCTTTGCAGATCCTACCCACAGCTTCGTATCAGAGCCAAGTTTTGGCTTTTTCTTTTTCCTTCTTCTTCTTGCATATCGTTCATCATTATCATTCGAACTTAGGACATTGGGTAAACCCAGGCCGAAACCTGGTGGCTTAGATGTAAGGGTGTGGGAAAATCAGTGGAAACAAGCCCCAGTGGGGCACGGATTTTCAATTTCTCATCGAAAACTCACCTATTATAGCCTTGTGGGCTATGATCGGCACCGTCGGGCAAGCCGACTGGGACTATGGGCATTTGCTGCAGTCATGTGTGGGCGTATTCGGTAGTGGGAAAATTAGTGGAAACAAGCCCCAGTCGGTGACGAATTGTCAGTTTCTTATAAAAAGCTCACTGATTATAGCCTCGTGGGCCATGATCGGCACTGTCGAGCAACCAGGTTGGGGCCGTGGGCACTTGTCGTGGCCATATATGGGCATATTTGGTATTGAGAATATCAGTGGAACAAGCCCCAGTAGGGCACAGATTGTTGGTTTCTCATCGGAAACTCACCGATTATAGCCTTGTAGGCTATGATCGGCACCTTTGCTCGACCAGGCTAGTGCCATGGGCACTTGCTGCGGTCATGTGCAGTCATACTTGGTAGTGGGACTAGTCAGTCATAGATTGTCGATTTCTCAACAAAAACTCAATGATTATAACATTACCCCTATGATCGGTATCGTTAGGCGACTAGGCTGGGGCCGTAGGCACTTGTCGCAGCCATGTGCGGGTATACTTGGTAGTAGCAAAATCAACAGAAACAAACCCCAATTTATTACGGGTTGTCCATTTCTCATCAAAAACTTGCCGATTACAGCCTTACCCGTCATAGGCTATCGTCGGCACCATCGGGCAACTAGGTCGGTGCTTTGGGCACTTGTCACAGCCATGTACGAGTATACTCGGTAGTTGGAAAATTAGTAGAAACAAGCCCTAGTGGGGCACGGATTATCGATTTCTCATCGAAAACTTGTCGATTATAGCCTTGCCATGATGATCGACATCGTTGGAGGACGAGGCTGGGGCTATGGACATATTTCGCGACCATGTGTGGGTATACTCAGTAGGGGAAAATCAGTGAAAACAAGCCCCAGATGGTCATAGATTGTGGGTTTCTCATCAAAAACTCGTCGATTATAGGCTTACCCCCATGATCGGCACCATTGGACGATCGGGCTAGAGCTGTGGGCAGTTGCCGTGGCTATGTGTCGACATACTCGGTAGTGGGAAAATCAGTGAAAAGAAGCCCCAGTTGATCACGAATTGTCAGTTTCTCATCGAAAACTTGCCGATTAGAGGCTTGCCCCCACGATTGGCACTGTCAGGCGACCATGCTAGGCCCGTAGGCAATTGCTACGGCCATATGCAGGCATACTTGATAGTGGGAAAATCAGTAGAAACAAGCCCCGGTGGGGCATGGATTGTCGGTTTCTTATCAAAAATTAGCTAATTATCGCCTTGTAGGTTATGATCGGCACCGCCGGGACACCAGGCTAGGGCCGTGGACACTTACTGCAGCCATGTGTGGGAAAATTAGTAGAAACAAGCCCCAGTTAGTCATGGATTGTCAACTTCTTATCAAAAACTCGTCTATTATAGCCTTGTCCCCATGATTAGCATCGTTCGACGACCAGGTTGGGGCTATGGGCACTTGTCGCGGCCATGTGCCGGCATACTCGACAGTAGGAAAATTAGCAAAAATAAGCCCCCTCGATCACGAATTGTCAGTTTCTTATCAAAAACTCGTTGATTATAGCCTTACACCCTGCAATCTATGATCAGCACCACCGGGCGACCAGGTCTAAGCCATAGGCACTTTCCGCGGCCATGTGTAGGCATACTCAGTAGTAGGAAAATCAGCGAAAACAAGCCCCAATCGGTCACGGATTGTCAGTTTCTCGTCGAAAAGTCACCGATTATAGCCTTGGCCCTATGATCGGCACCGTAAAGCGACCAGGCTGGGGTCGTGGGCACTTGTTGTGGCCAAGTGTGAGCATACTCAGTACTGCGAAAATCAACAGAAACTAGACCCATTCGGTCACGTATTGCCTATTTTTCATCAAAAACTCACCAATTATAGCCTTACCTCCTGTAAGTTATGATTGGCAACGTTGGGCGACCAGGTCGGGGTCGTAGGCACTTGTTGTTTCTAATTATAAACCTACTGATTATAGTATCGTAGGTAATTATCGGAACCATTCGGTGACCAAGCTGGGGCCGTGGACACTTGCTGTGGACATGTGCAGGTAAACTTGGTGGTGGGAAAATCAGCGAAAACAAGCGCCAGTCAGTCATAGATTGTCGATTTCTCATTGAAAACTTGCCAATTATAGCCTTGCCCTCATGATTAGCACCTTCGGGCGACCAGGTTAGGGTTGTGGGCATTGATTGTCTATTTCTTATCAAAAACTTGCCGATTATTGCCTTGTCATTTTGACCGGCACCGTCGGGCGACCAAGTCATGACTGTGGGCACTTGTCGTAGCCATGTGTGTTCATACTTGGTACTGGGTAAATTAGCGAAAACAGGCCCCAGTTGTTAATGGATTTCTTATCAAAAACTCACCGATTATAGCCTTACCCCCCCGTAGGCTATGATAGGCACTATCAGACGACTAGGTCAGGGCCGTGGGCACTTATCACAACCATGTGTAGGCTTACTCAGTAGTGGAAAAGTCAGCAAAAACAAGCCCCAGTGGGGCACGGATTGTCGGTTTCTCATCATACACTTGTCGATTATAGCCTCGTATGCTATGATTGGCACCGTTGGGTAACTAGGTTGGGGCCATGAGCACTTGCCACGACCATGTGTGGGCATACTCAGTAGTGGGAGAATTAGAGAAAACAAGCCCCAATCTGTCACAGATTGTCAGTTTCTCATCGAAAACTCACTGATTATAGCGTTGTCCCACATGATCGGCACTATCGGGTGACCAAGCTGGGGCCATGGGCACTTGTCGCGGCTATGTGTGGGCATACTCGACAGTGGGAAAATTAGCAAAAACAAGGCCCAGTCGGTCATGAATTATCGGTTTCTCATCGAAAACTCACCGATTATAGCCTTACCCCTATGATCGGCACCGTCTAATAACTAGGTCAGGGCCGTGTGCACTTGTCGTGGTCATGTTTGGGCATACTTGGTAGTGGGAAAATCAACAAAAACAAGCCCCAGTCGGTCACGGATTGTCCGTTTCTTATCGAAAACTCACCGATTATAACCTTATCCCCCTGCAAGCTATGATTGACATCGTTGGGTGACTAGGTCGAGGCTGTGGGTACTTCTAGTGGCCATGAATGGGCATACTCGGTAATGGAAAAATCTGTGAAAACAAGCCTCAGTCAATCACGAATTGCCAGTTTCTCATCGAAAAGTCATCAATTATAGCCTTGCCCCCATGATCGGCATCGTCAGGAGATCAGGCTAGGGTCATGGGTGCTTGCTGTGGCCATGTGTGGGCAAAATTAGCAGAAACATGCCCAGTAGGGCACGGTTTGTCAGTTTCTTAGCAAAAACTCACCGATTATATCCTCGTAGACTATGATCCGCACTGTCGGTCAAGCAGGCTATAGACGTGGGCACTTGCTGCATCTATGTACGGGCATACTCAGTAGTGGGAAAATTAGCAGAAACAAGTCCCAGTGGGGCTCAGTTGTTGGTTTCTCTTCAAAAACTCGCCAATTATAGCCTTGTCCCCCATGGGCACTTGCCGCGGGCATACTTAGTAGTGGGAAAATCAGTAGAAACAAGCCCCAATAGGCTACGATCGACACTGTCAGGTGATCAGGCTGGCGCTTGCCGTGGCCATCTATGGGCATACTCGGTAGTGGAAAAATCAACAGAAATAAGCCCCATTCGGTTACAAATTGTGGGTTTCTCGCTAAAAACTTGTTGATTATAGCCTTGCCCCTATGATCGACATCGTCAGGTGACCAGGCTGGGGCTGTGGGCAGTTGTCACAACCATATGTGGGCATATTTGGTAGTGGGAAAATCTGTGGAAACAAGCCCAGTCAGTCACGAATTGTCAGTTTCCCATCAAAAACTTGTCGTTTATTACCTTGCCCCTATGATCAGCACTATTGGGCTACTAGGTTGGGGTCGTCGGTGCTTGCCGCGGCCATTTAGGCATACTCGGTAGTGGGAATATCAGCGAAAACAAGCCTAGTGGGGAACGGATTGTCAATTTCTCAACGAAAACTCACCGATTATAGTCTCGTAGGCTATGATCCGCACTGTCGGGTGACCAAGCTGTGGCTATGGACAGGCTGTGGCCATGGGCACTTGCCGCGACCATGTGCGGGCATACTCAATAGTGGAAAAATTAGCAGAAACAAGCCTCAGTGGGGCACAGATTGTCAGTTTCTGATCAAAAACTCACCAATTATTGCTTTACCCACTAAGGGTATGATTGACATCGGAGGGTAACTAGGTCGGGGTTGTGGGCACTTGCCGCGGCCATGTGCAGGCATACTCGGTAGTGAGAAAATCAACAAAAATAAGCCCCAGTGAGGTGCAGATTGTTAGTTTCTCATCGAAAACTTGCCGGTTATAGCCTCGTATGCTATGATTGGCACCGTTGGGCGACTAGGCTGGGACCGTGGGCACTTGCCGTGACCTTGTACTGGCATACTCGGTAGTGGGAAAATTAGTGGAAACAAGCCCCAGTGGGGCACGAATTCTCAGTTTCTCATCGAAAGTTGCTGATTATAGCCTTGCCCCATGATTGGCACCATTGGTGACCAAGCTGGGGCGATGGCCACTTTCCACGACCATATGTAGGCATACTCGGTGGTGGGAAAATCAGCAGAAAGATGATCATAAATTGTCAGTTTCTCATCAAAAACTCACCGATTATAGCCTTGCCCTTATGATCAGCATCATCGGGCGACCAGGCTAGGGCTATAGGCACTTGTCGTGGCCATGTACGGGCATGCTCGATAGTGAGAAAATTAGCAGAAACAAGCCCCATTGGGGCAAGGATTGTCGATTTCTCATTGAAAACTTGTCAATTATAACCACGTAGGCTATGATCGACACCGTTGGGTGATCTAGCTGGAGCCGCGGGCATTTGTCACAGCCAAGTACGAGCACTCTCTATAGTGGGAAAATTAGCAAAAATAAGGCCCAGTCGGTCATGGATTGTCCATTTCTCATTGAAAACTCGCTGATTAGAACCTTGCCTCCCATGATCGGCACTATCGAGTGACCATGATGGGCATGGGCATTTACCATGCCCATGTGTGGGCATACTCGGTAGTTGAAAAATTAGCAAAACACGCACTAGTTGGTCACGAATTGTCAGTTTTTCATCGAAAACTCGCCGATTATAGCCTTGCCCCATGATCGACACTGTCGGGCGACTAGGCTAGGGCCGTGGGAACTTGACGCGGCCATGTGTGGGCATATTTGATAGTGAGAAAATCATCAAAAACAAGCCCCAGTCGGTCATGGATTGTAGGTTTCTCATTGAAAACTCACCTATTATAGCCTTAACCCTATGATTGGCACTATCTGCCAACAAGGCTGGGGCTGTGGGCACTTGCCGCGACCATATATGTGCATACTGGGTAGTGGAAACAAGCCCCAGTCGGTGACAGATTTTTTGTTTCTCATCGAAAACTCGCCGATCATAGCCTTACACCCTATGGACTATGATTGGCACCATTGAGCGACCAGGTTGGGGCTATGGGCACTTGCTGTGGCCATTTATGGGCATACTCGGTAGTGAAAAAATTAGCTAAAACTAGGGGTGTTCATGGTAGGGTAACCTGACCCATTCATAAATAACCTGAACCTTAATGTCAGGTTCGGCAATTTCACGAACCTGAACCTTAACCTAAAAAACCTATAGGATCGGTTAACTTATTTTCAGGTTCAGTTCTCAGGGTAACCATAACC
>JANIPM010404825.1:0-13387 GCA_027478405.1 Erythroxylum cassinoides | reverse complement strand
GTGGATGATTTCACTAGAGCCACTTGGACTTTCATACTTAAACACAAACACCAAACCCAACTAACCATACTACAGTTTCTCAAAAATATTGAGAGACAATTCAGTACCCAAATAATGAAAGTACAGACAGATAATGGGAGGGAATTCATTAACCAAGAATGCACCAACGTGTTCAAAGAAATGGGAATTCAACATCAAAAAAGCAGCCCATACACACCACAACAGAATGGTGTAGTGGAAATCAAACATAAGCATTTACTTCAAATTACTAGAGCCCTACTCTTCCAAGCTAAGTTACCTAAGGGATATTGGGGAGAAGCATTGCTTACAGCTACATACCTCATAAACCGAATTCCAACCAAAGTTCTGGGATGGATTAGCCCCTTTGAAAAACTGCACAAGAAAAGACCTAGGTATGAGCTTTTGAGAACCTTCGGGTGCTTATGCTTTGCATTGGACAAGACACCAAACAGAACCAAGTTAGATCCTAGATCAAAAAGATGCATTTTTCTTGGATACATGCCAGATTATAAAGCTTATAGGATCATGGACCTAGACACCAAAGTAGTATTTGTATCCAGAGATGTGATGTTTTATGAGAGCAATTTTCCATATGCAGATCAAAACCTAAACACTGCACAAATACCAGATCCCCTATTCTCAAGTATGCTGACCAATGAAAAAGCAGATTATCCTACACAAATACCTACCATAGCTACCACACCACAAGCAGAAATAAGTTCCCAACCATTGGACCATTACATACCCGATAATTCACCAAATCAAGACACAATACCAATTGTTCCCATGCAAAGAAAAAGCAGTAGAACCCACATACCTCCAAAATACCTGCAAGATTATGTTCTTCAAGCCACAGCACAGCAGTCCACTCACTCCCTTGATGATGGCAATGTCACATCACAAATCTATTGTCCTGCAGGAATAAATGGAGAAGGATTAATGCAGCTCAACATCAAGCACAGCAGTAATTACAACACTTTCATAGGTAATGTATCTAGAATTTTTGAGCCATTGTCATATGAGACTGCTAGCCAAGATAATCGATGGGTAAACTCCATGAATGAACAATTAACTGCTTTGGAGAAGAATGGAACTTGGAAACTTACAGAATTACCTAAAGGGAAGAAAGCCATAGCCTCAAAGTGGGTTTACAAGGTAAAAAGGAATTCAGATGGAACAGTGGCAAAATTGAAGTCTAGGCTTGTAGCCAAGGGTTTCTGTCAAAAGGAAGGGACTGACTACTCTGAAATTTTTTCTCCCGTGGCAAAGATGGTAACAATCCGAATTTTTCTGGCTATGGCTGCCTCTAAGCAATGGCCAATACACCAATGTGACATCAATGATGCTTTTCTTCATGGATACCTAGAGGAAGAACTCTACATGCTACCACTGAAAGGTTACAAAGCAGCTAAGGAGGGTCAGGTATGCAGACTAATTAAGTCAATTTATGGGCTGAAACAGGCTGGGGGACAGTGGAACAAGGAGTTGTCCTCAAAATTATTCACCATGCAGTTCACTAAATCCGAAGCAGATCATTGTCTATACACTAGGGGCACAAGAGACAACTTTGTAGCTGTAATTATATATGTGGATGATATACTAATTACAAGTGCAAATGAAGAGCACATTGTCTCGGTTAAGGAAGCCTTGAATTTGGAATTCACTATCAAGGATCTTGGTTATGCAAAATTCTTCTTGGGAATAGAAATCGCAAGAGCACCAAGTGGAATGATACTTACCCAAGGGAAGTATATACGGGACATCCTCCTTGAAACCGGACTGTTGGATTGTACACCGTGTGCCACACCCATAGTGCCTGGGACAAAATTAACCATCGAAGCTGGTGAGTTGCTTTCCAAACCAGAAGAATACAGAAGAGTAGTGGGGAGACTACAATATTTAGGGTTTACCAGACCCGACATCACATATATCACTCAGCAACTCAGTCAATTCATGTGTAACCCTAGACTACCGCAGTGGGAGGCAGTCAAAAGGGTACTAAAATATTTAAAGGGAACACAAAACCTGGGAATTTTCTACGTAGCGGAGGAAAGCCCTCACCTTGTCGCCTTCTCCGACTCGAACTGGGGGAGCTGTGTCTTCTCCCGACGTTCTTTAACAGGGTTCTGCGTGTTCCTCGGAAAATCGCCAATCTCCTGGAAAACAAAAAAACAATCCACCGTCAGTCGCTCCTCCGCCGAATCGGAATACCGAAGCCTTACCTCGACTACCTGTGAACTAAAGTGGATCACTCAATTTTAGACACCTTCCAACTTAAAATCCAGAGACTCATACCTTTGTTTTGCGACAACCAGGCTGCGATCTATATCTCCAGAAATCCGGTCTTCCACGAGAGGACAAAACACCTTGAGATTGATCTTCATCTGGTGCATGACTGCGTCAATCTAGGGTTCTTGGAGCTGAAGCACGTGCACACATCTCTACAACTCGCAGATGTCTTCACAAAGGCTCTGACCGCACGAACATTCTCGAACCTCATCTGCAAGCTCAGAGTTGTGGCCTTTGATCCACACCTTCGGCTTGCACAGGGTGTGTTGGAAAACCCAAATACAGAAATGGGCTTTACCTAATACACACAGCAGGCCCCTCTCCTCCTATAGCCGAGCCCTCTCTCCTTTATACCTTTTGCTCTTTTTTATTTTTTTTGTCCTTTCCTCACTTTGTCTTTTCCTCTCTGTACAAATGCTTTTCTGTCTCTGTACATTGTGTGCTCCCAGTACCTTTGCAACATTTCGTTATTTCCTGTCTGCTGGTCTTCTTGCCAGCCAATAGAATTAGGAGGACAATTGTATATAAACTATCCGAAAGCTCTTTACAATGTATGAAAAGGAATCCCTTTCATCAACTGTACCAATTTTTCTTGCAGAGGTCTGATGAACTCTTGAAGATACGCGCATTGCCTGTGGTAGTGCTTAACACCTCTCCCAGTGGACCACCCACTGAAATTCCCCAAGAGATCGGTGTCCAGTTTGCTGGCTTTTGGCCTGAACGATTTGGATGGGTTCGAATTCGCGAGATAACTTCAGTGGCGAGAACGTAAGTTTATCCAGTGTTGGAAAGGATGATGACGATGAGAAGTCTTTGGAGGACATTGGGATTGACATTGAGAGTTGACTGTTGAGTCCAATCAGATTTCAGCTCTTCAGGCCAACTAATGACTTGAGTTACTTCCCTGGTCCTTACAACAGTCATCCACGAATCTACGACGTGGGTGTTGGTCTTCAGGTTCTTAGTCATTGAAATTTAGAAAAGAATCACAACTTCTGGTGTTCATGTAAGAACTGTACGAAGGATTACCTAGGAAATAAGAGGAAACAGGTTCAAACTTCAATGAAGGGGATTTGACGATTCCGGTTATTATCTTGCTCCAAAATGGTAAGAGTAGACCCCTCAGAATTTGGATCACCTGTGGAAGAGAAAATGGTTTTGCATCGTGTATCTTGTCCTCCGCCAATTGAGTGAAATTTGTTTATTATCAACCAATTGAAGTAAACAATCGAAGAAACTATTAAAGCAAAAACTTAAATAATGGAAAAAAAAAAGTACCCACCTTAAAAGGAATGCTAAGTCCAACTCTCAGGAACTAAAAGTAAAAATGACATGATAAGGTCGACTTTATAGGAAAATGATTATCAACTTGTAGACTTATATAAAGTTTAGAGTATAAAGACAACATTGAAAACTCAAGCACGAGAAATCATCATTAGTTTGCCTGTTGACAGATGCATTTGCAGGAGAATCGGCAGTAGCTGGTTGCAAGCTCTTAAACTGTTGCTGTGCGACAGCAAGGTTGTTGGAAGCACCTCCGCCGGTTAGAAATGACGTGGAAGAAGCGATTGGCAGCATCTTCGACTTGGTAGTCATGCTGCCAGCATGGCCAGTCAGGCCTTCCACAGGCTTTCTTGAACGATGACGGCCTATTCATGTGCCTTTTACATTATTTTTAATTATAATTATAGATGATATTTTTAATACATATTATGTTATTGTACATAATGTTTAGATTTTTGTTAGTAATTTAGTATACAAAATTTAATTAAAAATAATTAGAAATTAGAAGCATTGTATATAAACAATAAAATATCATTAAATACTAATTACATATGTTAACAAAAATACTTATGTACAAACTAAGACTCGTTTTCATTGTCACTATTTACATAATTCGGGTTGGTACTACTGTCGCCAGCAACCAAATTCAAAAAGAAACTAACTTCCGTTAATACAAATTAATGTAGTCGTAGTAGTAAGTGGATATCGCTTCCACGAGGAATTTTTAACGGTAAAGGCTAGTGAGTTTAAAACTTTGGTTCACGTAATTTAAGAAATTAGAAATAACAATAATCAAAAATTAACACAAATATTTAGATATGGAAATTCAATAAACAAACCTTGGTTTCGGATTACTAACGTTATTACACTAAAATAGATCCTTGAAATAAAATTCAGTTCATCAATAAACATTCACCGAGGGTTGTTTTCTCTTAAGTGTAAATGAATAAAAACATGTATTTTAAGCATTCGTATTAATCAACAACCTAGATACGATCGTAGGTTCAATTGAAGCTTTAAGAACTAATAAACCAATAAACAAGATAACACATGTACGACATGCATTTAATCAAGATGAATATCTTCTTAGAATTCCCTACTCTAACATAAAAAAGAAAATCCTAATTGCTACTTGCGACTAATGAAACTGAACGTCATATTTCATTCATCTAGCTATTGAACAAATCAATCCCTAGTTGCTCACCTAGAAATCAATCAATTCAATTAGATAAAATAAATCAGAAGATATTCAATATTCTTCAACGAACAAACTTTATTGAAACATCTCACACATAATAGGTGATAACAAGTTTCTCCTCAACCAAGAAAATAAGTTTAGCTATTCATAACGAAAGTAGAAATCAAAGAAATAACAAAATAACGAGTCTCCATCACTGATCTTTCTTAGATATCCGAAAATACCAACAAAAACCAAATAGAAACTTAAACTAGCCTAAGGAGAATTCTGTAGAAAATTGTCAAAACTATTCTAAAACAAGAGCTATCGAGAACAAAAGAAGAATAACAAAAAAACATTAAAAAAAACTATCCTTAAACTCTGTTGATGAAAACCAGAAGAAAAGAATACAGAAATATAAAACTACTCCTATGGAAATTTTGCAGAAAAATCTGCAAAAAAAATGTAAAAACTAGCCCTATGATGTGTTACATGAACAGTAATGCGAATTCACTTTTTAATACCTCCCAATCCCTTCCTTTTTCATCCTATCTTGCAGATCACATTTCCATATGTTCAAATTGTGAATCTCCATCAATCTTATCTTAAAAGATTATGAGAATCTCAAAAGAATCAGATTTAGATTTTAAAAGCAGATCTGGAAATTAATCTCATCCTTGCACGTGCCCACGCTTAGTGACTAAATTGTTGCCAGACTTGGAATTTTGTATCTTCTTCATTTCTTTTTCATCTTTTTGATTCAATTTCGTCTCTAAGGTGTTGAAAATCATCTACAAACAATTATAAGATAATTCCATTAATTTTGAATAATAATTTCAACACATTAAAGAGAATTAAGTACAAAATAAGTGCAAATTGATGGCTTAACAAATTCCCCCACACCAAATCTTTGCTCACCCTCGAGCAAACATGTCAAACCACTACACTCAGTCAATTTATCCTTCATAAAATCAAGTGCAAACAATTCATTAACTTGGGCCAGTAAGACTGAAGTTGCAACACATATCATAATCGCTTTTCACCAATGCAAATAAATGAAGTCAAAATAAGACATCTTTGCTCAAAAGAAAACATAAAATCAAAATGAATTCTTCTCACGGATTTCGCTCTTACACTCAAGTGTTTGAGGGTAAAGTGTTTTTCTCAAATCTCACTCTAATATGTTGTACTACCATAGGCTTGCAATTTCACCAGTTATCATTCATTCAGATCACATGAGCTAATAGGTCATAAGGACTTTATTCAGGGTTGTAATGGGGCTAGGTTCACAGATGAGATAAAAATGGCAAAGAATTTATCACAAGCATTCATAAAGTGTCAAGTAAAAAGGATACTCAACTTAAAATTCTGAGATAAACACATGACACACAAAGGGTTACAACCACTCATACTAACTCATGCTACTATGCTTTATTCTTCTTTTGTTTTTTTTGATTTTTTTTCATTTTCCCTTTTATTTATTTTGTTTCTTTCTTTTTTCTTTTTTTTTGAATAATGCTTAGACAAAGGGAAAACAATAAAAACAAGAGAAAATAACAAACACATGAGTAGAAGTACTTATAAAAATATCTCATAACACAATATAGAACAAAAGTCCCAAATTACTCAATGCTTCATTCAACTTGTGATAAGGTAAGGCTAATGGGGTTTCTAGGTTTTAAAAATAAGGTGATTGATTGAAAAACAAGGATAAAGGCTCAAAAATATTTGCAAAGGGAAAATAATTAGGTAGGTCATTTTTAAGCTAAAGGGTTTAAAAACAAGGAAGGCCTTAATCATGTCTATATCCCATGTAATCAAATAAATTCAAACCGGTTCCATGTAAGTTCTAAAGGCAACATGAATAAAGCATCACACAATTCAACAAATAGTATGACATAAAGATGATGTCATTTAGGCTCAAATTTTACTCACAGGTTTAACTTAAGAATTCACTTCAATTTCACACATTACCTCATCACTCAAATGTCAAAATTTTGACTAAGTCTATAAAATCAGTTATTGCAATCAATCAACATGCTTCACCTAAGATTCACATAGCCCAATTTAATTTCATGCATATACTCAATCTCATCCAAACTAATATGACAAAGTTTCATGGCTTAATATGCATAACCACATGCAAAAATCAATAAAAACTCACACAAAAATCAGAAATATTCACACACCAAAACTCTAATATATTCACACACCAAAAGTCTAATATTTTTCTCCCACACATAGACCAACATTGTCCTCAATGTTAAAGAAGTATAAGTATAAAGGAAAAAGTTAAAGAAAGCTTCTCTATTATGGAAGTGTCGAAATCAAGGTGTTGGTAGATGTAGCGGTTGAAATCCTTCATGCTCCTAGTAGGCCACAAAAGACATGATTGGAGTAGCCAACCTTTGTGACTCATTTTTTTCCTCCTTGGCTTTGTACTGAATTCGTGAAACACAACTTGCAATGGCACAAGACAATCAACGCAAGCCACAAAATCACAAGTTAGAATAATGGGTGGTTTTCAATGAAAACCAGGAGAGAGTGGAATTGAGTGGCCAGCAACTAGGATCGAAAGTCTAAGAGGTGGTGATGTGCGGCAGCTGTAAATTGAAATACTAAGGAAAAATTCGATGAAAACAAAAGAGAGAAAAGAGAGGGGAAAATAGGGGGCGGCGGGGATAGTCAACAATTTCATTTTTTCATTTTTTTAAATTTTGAAATGACATGATGAAAATTAAAATGACAGAAATAAAAATGTGAATTTAAATTCCTAACTGAACTGAATTAAACCTAAAATGAAAATAAAAGAAAATTGCTTAAAAACACATAAAAGAAAGGATACGAATGGGGTGCCTCCTACCAAGTACTTATCAAAGGTCATAAGCTTGACCCTTAGCATATGTACATTATCCATTATCGAATGGATGCTTGAGTCCAACAGGAAGCATGCTTAAACTCCGTGAGAAACCTAAAGCACCTTTCTTCGAAGTAGGCTCTTTATCAACGCGATGCTCCATGACTTCTGATGAGTGGAACTTCATCGCTTCACCATCATACTCTAATGTCCAATTGTCTTTTTGGGCATTGCCCTTCTCACACCAAGATGGTCTCTATAAGAGTATATCTAATGGTTGTGGAGACTAAATATCCTGCTTGCCACCTTCGATCTTCAACTCGGTTGCCCACAACTCTCCTAAAAATTGCACTTCTTGCGGCTCTTCCTGTTCTTCTTCTTCTTTTACCTATAAACAACTGGGAAAAGGAAATGAAATTTGGTTAGCGATAACATGAACTTCATCGCTTACCTTAGGAGGTTGCGCATCCTCCATCTTTTCTTGAACTATAACATCTTCCTCTTCTAACTTCGCTTGGTCTTCCTTTATTGCTTCTAAGTTCTCCAAATGATCTCCACTCTTAGAAGGAATGCACAACTCCTCCGCATCACTCTCCTGTTGGCTAAAAATTCTTGCAGACACTAGGGCTTCCATTCTCTCCGCTAAGTGGCTCAATTGATCTTCCAAGGTCTTCAAGCTACTCCTCGTTACTTGCTGGAATTGAAGAGTGCTCTTCACCAAACTCATTACGATCTCCTCCAAAGACATTTTATTAGCTTGTGGTGGTGGTGGTGGTGGAGGTAGAGGCCCTGGCTGGAAGTAGGACTGCTCCTGATAGTAGTTCAGTGGAAAAGCGAATCTATACTGTGTATCCTGCAAAAAGGAACACAAACAAAAAAATAACCCAAAAATGAGCAAACTTCACATACCTTAGCTTGTTGGTCATTTCTCGGTACTTGCGTAGCTAAGGGTGTGAAATCCGCCACTTGATGGTCAAACTTGGAAGTCGCAACAGATGGAAACTCATTATCATAATAAGGATAATATGAAAAATCATAATCAAAAGCATAATGATAGTGAGCCATGTTGCTAAAAGACTAAAAATTAAGGGAAAAACTGTGAAACTAAAACAAACAAAAGACAAGGGAACCAAGAGCAACAAAACCAAAAACAAAAATAAAAATAAAAACAAAAACATCACTAGAAAAATCGTTAAAGAAATTCCCCGACAACGGCGTTAAAATTTGGTACTGCTGTCGCCTGCAACCAAATTCAAAAAGAAACTAACTTCCGTTAATACAAATTAATGTAGTAGTGGTAAGTGAATATCGCTCCCACGAGAAATTTTTAACGGTAAAGGCTAGCGAGTTTAAAACTAAAACAAATAGGGGTTTGGTTCACGTAATTTAAGAAATTAGAAATAACAAAAATCAAAAATTAATAAAAATATTCAGATCTAGAAATTTAGTAAACAAACCTTGGTTTCAGATTACCGACGTTATCATAATAAAATGAATCCTTGAAATAAAATTCAGTTTATCAATAAAAATTCACTGGTGGTTGTTTTCTCTTAAGTGTAAATGAATAGAAACATGTATTCTAAGCATTCATATTAATCAACAACCTAGATATGATCGTAGGTTCAATTGAATAATAGCTTTAAGAACTAAGAAACCAATGAACAAGATAACACATGTACGACATGCATTTAATTAAGATGAATATCTTCTTAGAATTCCCTACTCTAACGTAAAGAAGGAAATCCTAATTGCTACTTGCGACTAATGAAACTGAATGTCATATTTCATTCATCTAGCTATTGGACAAATCAATCCTTAGTTGCTCACCTAGAAATCAATCAATTCAATTACATAAAATAAATCAAAAGATATTCAATATTCATCAATGAACAAACTTTATTGAAATATCTCACACATAATAGGTGATAACAAGGTTCTCCTCAACCAAGAAAATAAGTTTAACTATTCATAACGAAAGTAGAAATCAAAGAAATAACAAAATAATGAGTCTCCATCACTGATCTTTCTTAAATATCCGAAAATACCAACAAAAACCAAATAGAAACGTAAACTAGCCTAAGGAGAATTCTGTAGAAAATTGTCAAAACTATTCTAAAACAAGAGCTATCGAGAACAAGAGAAGAACAACAGAAAAAACATAAAAACTATCCCTAAACTCTGCTGACGAAAACCAAAAGAAAAGAATGCAGAAACATAAAACTACTTCTATGGAAATTTTGCAGAAAAATCATAAGAAAAATGTAAAAACTATCCCTATGTTGTGTTACATGAATAGTAACGCGAATTCACTTTTTAATGCCTCCCGATCCCTTCCTTTTTCATCCTATCTTGCAGATCATGTTTCCATATGTTCAAATTGTGAATCTCCATCAATCTTATTTTAAAAGATTATGAGAATCTCAAAAGAATCAGATTCAGATTTTAAAAGCAGATCTGGAAATTAATTTCATCCTTGCACGTGCCCACGCTTAGTGACTGAATTGTTGCCAGACTTGGAATTTTGTATCTTCTTCGTTTCTTTTTTCATCTTTTTGATTCAATTTCATCTCTAAGGTGTTGAAAATCATCTGCAACAATTATAAGAAAATTTCATTAATTTTGAATAATAATGTCAACACATTAAAGATAATTAAGTACAAATTGAGTGCAAATTGATGACTTAACACGGGTCAAATAGTTTTTTTTTTACTTTTCAAGCTTGGTCAACTTTTATTCATTACATTCTAACTTTTGTTCATTATATTTTAATTTAGCCTTAAGCGTCTGGTTCTCCTCTCGAAGACGGTCAACATATACTGGTCTTGATGATGATGAAGTAGTTGGCTTAAGGCCAAATCCAAGACTTTTGATGTAGCTGGATCTCGTACCAAGCACGTTGTCACAAATGTCATCTACATTTGGCTCATTTCAGTTAGACAATGATGTTTGCAATAACACCTACACTTATTCTAAAATTTAAAACATGCTGTTGCAAATGTCATCTACATTTGGCTCATTTTCGTTAGACAATGATGTTTGCAACAATGCCTACATCTTATTCTAAAATTTAAAAAATAAAATCAATATTCAATTCAAATATTATTAGTTAATACTACATAAATAAATAAACTTAAAATTAAAACAAATTTTTATACTTACATAATTATTATGCGCTTCTTTAGACCTCCAGTTTTCACCTTTCTTATAGTGTGTTAGTTTGTAGATCGTGATCCTATCACATTCTTCTCCATATAGTCCCTTCTGATTCTGTTTTATGAAAAATAAATTGAAAACACAATAAATAATATTGTATTTACTGATATAATTATAACTCCTAAACAAAGAACTTAGATATTCATTCCGTACGACAACAAATGATTTGGAGCCTTGGTTGTGAGGAGTTTTCTTTTTTTCTCTATTAAGCTTGGCCTTCTCACGCTTTTCCTAAATAAAAAAATAGTCATTAAATCGAGTAACAAGATTAATGGAAGCAAATATGAAGGGAAAGAAAATGAACCTAAACTTTGGGAGAGGTCTGATAATCACACAAACTGTTCCAATTTTCTGTAGACATCATTTCCAAAACATGTCTTCTTGTCTCCTCATTCAAAGGATAAGATTTGTAATATTTATGCAATCAATAATGATAATTCTTGGTCTTTTGTTTCAACAATGAAGTCACACAGCTTGAAACATCAAAGTTGTCGATATAAACAATATTGAGCTTCATATATGAACAACAAGTAAAAGTGAAATTAATTTTTAAATAAGTAAAATTAAATTAAATATAATTAAAAACATTGAAAATTTACCAAAACTTTGTCCAAAGCATTTTGTAGTAAGCTTTCTTCCTTCAATTACTTGACATGCTTAAGGCAAGACAATTCAGTCCTGGTAATTACCCCCAACTCACTAAACAATTTTGTTGATTGGATCTTGCCAATAGGGTGACCTTTCAAGGTATCAATATATACAGACAACTTGTTGATCATTGCAACATTCAGGCATTGCAACTCATAAATTTTAGTTATACCTCTAACTCTTTTTCTGATGGCGGTATTAGAACCTGACAATAAAAGAATAATGATAAGCAAAAAATGCATTAAACATGTAAATATATATTTGAGCATAAGTTTAATTATAGTTTATAAAGATTAACAGACCTGAAGATCCTTTAACATTAGTTGAGGCAGATGGAGGTTGTTGTTAACTGGCTTCATTAGTGGATGAAGTCAATTGTTGTTATTGGCTAGGGTTTAATTGATCTACTTGATGCAGGGGAGGAATAATTTCAATAGTTGTCACCTTCTTCCCTTTGTTTTTATAAAGTGCCATTATATTATATTTATATAAATTCCAACATCAACAATATGCATAAGTATAAATCAAACATCAATAATCTGCATTAATACAAATGACTATATTTATTTATTTACACAGTCGTGTATCTTCTTACACGGACGTGTATCTTCTTACACAGACGTGTAAGAAGAAGAAACATAACCGTGTAAGAGGATAAACTTACAGGACTCTTCCACGGCCGTGTAAGAACAACATGACTGTGTAAGAAGAAACATAACTATGTAAGAGGATAGTGTAAGAGGATAAACTTACACGGCCATATATCCTCTTACACAGTCATGTTGCTTCTTACATGACCATGTATCTTCTTCCACAATCGTGCAATTATTAATATACTTATTTGCAAAAGTTGGATACTAAAACTTTAAAAAAAGTCTCCTTAATTTCAAGGTACAAACTTAATTAGCCTCCTTTTAAATATCTTGGTAGTCATATTGTTACTCCAAAGTTCACCTTCAATTATTGCCAAGATTTTCTATACATTATCATAACTAAAACATCAATAATTCATTTCAAACAATATAAACAAAACATTTATTGGCTTCAATTATCATGATCAAGATCTTAAAAATCATCATCGTTAATTATATGAAGATTCAACTCTTCATCACTATTATATTCAGCTAAAGTATCATCATTGTCATATAATTCATCTTTAATATAGTCTTTATCTCTTTCTACAATAAGATTGGCTTGTACTTCATCAACTTATACTATATTGGGATCAACATCTCTTTTATGTAATGACGATATATTTGCATCTTCATTATTCATCTATAATTCAACTCTTGATATCCTTCATCACCATCATCACTCATTATATCATTATCCCTTTCATAAAAATTGAAGAGATTTTGGCGTTGAAACTTCTTAACAACCTTCCAAATTTTGCCAAAATACAATATCATTGAGGAGAAAATTTACTTCACTTTACTTGCAAGGACAAAAGAGTCATTATCATATCATATCTTACTAACATCAATGCTAGTAATATTTCCATTCACTTTCATGTTAGCAACATTAAACCATTTACACTTAAATAGAACAATCTTTTTATCCTTGATGTAATGCAACTCTATTATTTCTAAGATGATACCGTAAAAGTCAATAAAATTGCGGTTATGACATCCTTAACAACAACATCATAATTTTGGCTTCTAAGATGGCTATCTCGATCTTGTATATGAAATCTAACTATATTAACAATGCATCCTGTATATTTTTTGCTACACATATGAGGCCCACAGGCTAAAACATAGAATGTTGTTGTCATCTCTTGCATGTTACAGTTATGTAGCCGTATCATCTATAGGACAAAATATAATTAGAAATTAATATGACATATAAATTGTCATAGCTTTATACTATAAGACAAAAACTTACTCGAGTCCTAAACC